>JBAMHV010000005.1:6570694-6641268 GCA_037177535.1 Pseudomugil gertrudae | reverse complement strand
TATATATGCATGCATGTATGTATAAGATGTATAAGGTGACAGAGGAGAGGGAGAGTGGATGTTAGACAATGCCTAAAAGACTTCTGTTTCACCAATGAAGCAACATCTGCCCGAAACAATTTATGCATGGGATCATAAACTAGAAGCCATTAGCAGTGGGGGTGAAATAAATCAGAGCTAGATAAATATGTGCCTCTCAGTCAAACTTGCTACTGATGGATGATCTGCAGACACAAACACCAATCATGCAGACACTGGCAAGAAAGCGATGGAACACGTTAGCATGGCAGAAAGTACCGGCCGGGTTTTATCATTTCTCTTTCTTTCTCTATCTTTTTCTCTCTCTCTTTTTCACTCTTTTTGTCCAGCTGTAAATGGCGAGGAGATCAAGGAGCAAGTAACAACTCCAGGGTTAAAAGAGTTGATCCGGCAGTAAGCTATGCAAATAGCAACACACCAGCCACCTCTTTGTCATGAGATACAGTAATTAAAGACAACACCACAGCATGGGGTAAATCTATTAGCTTGGAAGAGATTAGGCCAGAACAGTCATATCCCAAGAGGCCTTCACTACCTTCTGTAGCCTTTACCACGCCTCACTGAAACGGGTCAAACAAACATGTAGATTGTGTTCCTATTTCTAATTAAAGATAATATGGCAAGGCACAACATTTACAGATCCTGACATATGAATTTATCATTTCATTCAAACAATAACATCTATTACAACTCACTGTAAAGGTTAAAGTTCAGCCGCTCCCTCAACATTGCTCCACTTGACTGTCAGTAACATACCCATTATCTCTATTGTGATGGAATGTTACTTTAAATCAGCAAAAAGGACATTCAGCAGTTTACCCCCTGCACTTTCTGGGATCTATATCCATCAATCTAATACAGCATAAGCCCCAAAAGCTAATCTCTAACTACAAATGGAGCTCAATAACCCAGAGCTTTCTGGACTAATGACTTTCTTGCTAATATTCAATCTTAAATTTACCCAGGATGGAGAAGTCTGCTGAAGGGCTTTATTTGACCATGCTTGTAAAATGAACGTGGTGGAACAGAACGAACACGCAGATTTGGCCACAGGTCAATAGACTCACCCACGTGCAGTATAACAGGAGGAAATATTAACTGTGCTTAACTGCCCAGGAGCTTAAGGAGCACTACTCTTTCTCTCTTTCGGACCAACAGGCATCCCATTTGACCCTGAAGCTTATCTACACCCAAGGGTTAAACAACACTTTAACCAAAGTCAGAAAAACACAGAGAGGATACCCACAAATAGAGGGTAGAAGGGAGAGACATGAGCATGAACAAAGATCATATAACCCTCTGGGTAAATGAATACCCAAAAGGGCCTGAGTGAGAGGCCAAAGGGCAATCATTTGATTTTTACTGATCTACGATGATTAATCTCAAAGAAATGTGTAGTAATCATTGTCCTTACTTTAGTCTCATAATGATAGACACACACAATGTAATCTTTTCATTGATTACAACCTAACATTCAAAAATACTGCATCACTAATACTATAAATTATGCAGAGATACCGTGATGTCCTCACACTGGCGTCTAACACTGGACATTCCTTCTAAGTCAGAGGATCAACCTGTCTGTATGAGAAGAGACTTCAGGACAGGAGGGCACAGATCATCCTAACTAAACTGAATTACAAAGCTTTATCATTTAAGGTAATACCACTGTCATCTAAAGTTTCCTGTGATGCGTGGGCAAGGTAAGATGTTAGTCAGTGAGCATTAGGATGCAAAAGAAAAAAAAGGCATATAAACTCTTGAATTATATAGAACAGCGAGTGATGGGCAGGTTTAGGCTGTTAAATCCCGAAGAGATTGGAAAGCCTAATCAATATTACACATAAAGCAATCTCCTATGACTTCACCTTGAACTCTAAACTGTGATGGAGTAGTCAAAATGTAAGAAACAAATTCAGCATTAACCAAAAACAAGCAACAATATCCAAAGAATAATGTTACTAGGGGTTTCTGTGATGACTACAAATATTTGAGATGATTAGTATGCTTACCTGGGGTTCCAGCAATCTCCACACTTAATGTGCGTTCAATGGTTTTGTTCTCAAACGATGATCCCTTGTGGTCACTGGAAGACAAAAACAAAAAAAAGCAAAATCTTATATGTCAGATGGAAAACTTTAAAAGCTGTTGTGGTATAAGACATGGAAATGAGTCACAAAAATGCCTCCATATGGATTTAGTCTGTATAGTTTTCTTTGGCTTTGTCTTTTGCTGTAGTTTGTTGCTTTTTGCCTAGAATAATGTGGAAAAACTTCTCACACTTACTTTGGAGACTCTGGGGTCAAAGGAAGTGGCAAGGTGGTTGGTTTGGCTGCAGAACACAAAGGAGCACGGGTAATTATTGACCTAAGTATGACACTCAAGGCAGAAGAGAAAAGGTCCACATTCTGCAACAATTATTCTTAAATTTGCTCAACAAATACAATTATTACTACAGAAAAACATCCATCCCTATTAAAAAGTTTTTCTATGGACACTACAAATGATAGTTTTCAAATTGACCCCATTTTAACAATTTATATTCTTAGGATTTAATGTTTACTCTGTGAGGCAGGATGGAGTGATGGTTTAGGAGGTGTCTAGACACAGACAGACTGCGCTCAAGACAACATACAGATCATTATGGAATAAAAACATACAGAGACAATGCCACAAACAAGACATATGAAAGTGGGTGAGCCCCTTGCTAGACAATAAAGTCATAATGCATGCACCATCAGCAGAGGAGGGGGAAAAAATAAGGAAGAAAGGAGAGTCAAGGAAGCTTGTGCAGTTGCCCGAGGCTCTGGCCAACTTTGTGCTCCAGCTAAGAAAATATGACTTTTGCAGCACGATGCTAAAGAGCAGCACCCGGGATTGACGAGTCTAATGTACATATTCAGCACACTCAACTCAATAAGCCAAAGATGGTTCAAGGAATCAACTTTGTGAATGCAGGGTGTGTAGTGGCAAGTCAAGGCTTGCCCCTTTTCCCATCCCCTCCTTTTTTATTTCTAAATTTCACTCTTTAATTTGAAAAAACAAACAAACAAACAAACAAAAAAGCGTCCTGGAATAGCGAAAAGCATTTGCGAGCAGGCTTGCTGCAGTCATTGGTGTTTATGTCCCCAGAATGACTGTTAGATTCAAGTTAGAATTCGGATTAGTTGTAAAATCAAACTCAGAAATGGTTAGAGCAGGAGAGGGAGAAGAGAGAGCAGAGATAAGGCCAGTGGGGGGGATGCAGTTATGATTACCTAACAACGGGTGGCCCTGGTCATCGGGGTGCTCGCTGAGTGCCTGTCTGTGTGGGTACCCTTGCCCTTGTATGATGCAGGGAAGGGTGGGCTCTGCAATGCTAGTATCTGGGATGAGTGAGCTCGGTGGGCCCTGTGAGTGCACCGCTGCAGGGCTGCCCATGACATGGTCATCATCATCATCATCATCAACAACACCATCATCATCATGGTCAACATCCTTCCCATAGCCCCTCTTGTTTGGCCACACTAGGTCAAGTCCAAAGCCCATATCTAGCCCTGGTTCTAGCTGGCTAACCCAGTTCTCTAGATCTAAGGTGAAAGGTGACAACATGAGTCCTGAATCAGGCTCTCCAACCAGACTTTCTCCCTGATTTCTATGATCGGTGGTCTGTCTGGCCTCCTTTTTTTCCATTTTAGAAAAAACTTGGGCTGTGCTCTTAGATTTCTTTTTACCTGCTTCTCTGCTCTTAGTGCTATGCAAAGGCGGGGTTGTGGGGCAGGGTAGGTGGGCTCGGAACTGAAGGGGCCTCTGTTTGGACAAAAGCAGCTGGCTAAGTAAAGGGTGCCCTGGCTTCTTGTCTCTCTTCTTTATTGTCACTGTAATGTGCCTATACGGAGTGCGGCTGGCACCACTGCTGTTACTATGGCCTTGCCTGCCAAAGCCCTCACTAGCCTGAGTGGCGCCTGCAGCCTCTCGGCAATGCTCACAGCTGTGACTCACCTCTCGGGGAGGGAGGGAATAAGAATGCATATACCTAATAAACCTAGCTGCGGCCAGGCGGCCCACATCGCCTGGCGGCCTTCCTTCTTCACTGGGCGGCCCGTGCTCCAGTTTGAGGTGGGCATGGCCGCAGGTGTAGGTTCTGTGGCCAACAGGAATAGAGGCACCCTCCGACTCCTTAACCCCGTCATCGTGAGAGCAACGCTGCCACTTCCCAGCCCCAACACCAGCCATACTACACTCGCCTGCAGCCCGGCTCTCACCTCGCTGGTGATGCTGCTGCGGCGGTTGCTGCTGCTGCTGTTGCTGTTGAGATGGCACAGCTGACTTCTTCTTGGAGACGGTGGTGGAAGAGGAGGAAGAGGTAGAGGACAAGGAGGAGAACGAGGAGGTGGATGATGAGGATGGCGACGAGGAGGAGGATGAAGCACCGAGACCCAGGCCACTTTTGTCTCTGCTACTGGCACCTCCCCAGGCGCCCTTGGCTTCACTGGCTTTGGTGTGGAGTAGGATGTCATCTGTGGCCGTTAGGTATTTCAGCAGCTCAGTGCAAGGCCGCCTCACCGGGCGGTTTGGTTGACTGGAGCCCCCTCTTGCTTTACCATTCCAGGGGCTGTCCGTCTGTGCAAAAAAAAAAAAACATAATTGCTAAATTTAGTTAGGATAGTTTTGCCTGCCGTTGTGTGTACATTACAGCTGACCCAGTAGTGAGAAATGCTAAGTACTCCAAGGCAAAAACATAAAAGTAGAACAAAATAGAGCCACAGAGAGGCTGAAAGAGTGACTCAAGCAAGCCAGAGCACAGTAGTCGCCCCAGTGTCTGAGAGGGGATGGTGGGAGTGCCGTCCGCCCATCATCTTAATTGCGTGGCCCCCCAAGCACCATCGCACCACTCTGTACGTGCACCGTGTCCTCTGGGAGTCCTCATTCGCTCTGCTCCAGAAATGGATGACTCAAAGGCACAGTATGAAAATAGACTCAGCAAGGAAGGTTGACGCACTGAATGTGCATCGTAGAGCAATACACAAATCTGTCTGTGATGTGTTTTACACACAATATGAGCAGATACAGATGCTTTTCACATTTAGCAGACTTTAAGCACTCAGTAAAGTGTAGCAAATGAAAATTTCAGACATCTTTGCCAAGCAAGAGCAAACAAGCTCTTCAGTATATACAGACACGATAGTGTAAATAATGCTGCATTCTGTCATAAAAATGAAATATCATGTACTGAGTCACATTTAAACACCAATGGTGTTTAATATATATTATATATTAGTTAAACCCATCCATATATAAAACACTGTTTTAATAACATCTAATAAAAACATTATTTTGATTTGGCATCTGAAGACATCAATCTCATCCAAGAGTTTTTCCTTTCCTCAAACAGGCGCTATACTAAGGCATATAAGTGTTGGAACTAATGAGACAACAGTGCCGATGCCTCGCCTGGAAAGCCCAACAGCAATCAGCCTGTTTTCATTACAAGATGGCCCCCTGGGATTGTAGACTGCTAAAACAGAAGTCTAACATCTTCTGAAGGCGGCCACCAAAAAGAAAAAAAAGTGACGAGATGTGATAGAGAGAGAGAGAAAGAAACTAAACAGACCACGAGCAGAATGAGAAAGATAAATAAACAGAATGAAATAAGCAGCGAAGCAGTTTATGTATTTTGTGTGTGCGTCCCTACCTTGATGACGGCAGGTGGTGGTCTGATCCGGTGGTTGCTGCTGGCTGCATGGTTCTGTGCCTTGCCACCTGTGTATTGATTATAGCTGAGCTGGGAGTTTGCGGGTGCCAGAAGGAGCTTCTTCAGCTGCAAATGAACCCAAACAGAACCAGAAGGGTAGGTAGGAGAAGGAGGGGAGAGGTACTTTGTTATGTAAATGAACATTTTCCTACGATTACATATCATATTCAAGTTGGCTGCTGCTACAGTTAAACAAAAAGAAAAAAAAAGTCATTGATACACTGAAAATAAGACTATTTTATGCAGTTTACTGACATGGAAAAATGTTTTTTTCTTCTTCTGTGGGTGTTTTTGTATAAACACAACCAGGCTTCTCTCATGTGATTGCATAAACACATTCAGGTATTTTGCTAAAGGTCATTTGGGGGCTGGAACACTGGCATGGAAAAAATTGGACTATAACATAAAAAAAAACATTTTAGGTCAAGCATTAAGCTAGAAAAATGGTGCCGTCATTAGTACATATAACAGAACAAATATTTGCTAACTTTTCACCTCAACTTTATGTTATGTAGCGGCTTTATTTCTAGGGCTGCAGTGATGTGTCAACACCAGTTAGCCCTTTCACAGTCTTCATGTCATCGAACCGCCATCACAATAGCAGTGTTATGTAATTTATAAAGATCACTAAGCACTCATTTATTTTTCTTTCTTGCATCTTCATTGCATCTCTACTGCACATCCAGCATTGCAAAACACTGTAGTAAATATGAAACATAACTTGGGCAGAACCAATAGTGATTCATCTGAGAAATGATAGCTTGGTGCATAGCTTTCAAAGTCTTTGCTTTAAGCTTATTTTTTTTTTTAAAACACTGTCTTTAGATATCATGTTAGGGGAGGGATTTGTGTTTTGAATCTGAAGTGGATGGTAGAGGAGCTTTTGGTGTTACCAAAGAAGGCTCTTCGGGCTCTGGGGTGCGTGGTGAGCAGTCAGGAGAGGAGGGACAGCTCCGGTCACTGGCATTGGTCACGTCCCCATCTGCCAGGGCCTCAAATGAAGGCAATCCGTCCTCATCCACCGGGATGCTGTCCAGGGTCTCTGTGAGCACTGCCAGCAAGTTGGCCTCATTTTCTTCATCTATCTTCTTAGGGGGGAAAGAAGGAAGATGATAAAAATAGGGCATTTTAGTTCAGAGAAAAGCCTTTATTTTACATTTATGGGGGTAAAGGTTTTTTTTTTATGGTGGACGAAACCTTTCATTGTTAATGTATTAGTTGCAGCAGTAGAACCCTGTGTATTCTCGAAGCCTTCAGAAAAACAAATTTCTCCTTGCATGTGAGTCAAGTCTGTCACTCATATTTTAAGCATGCAGCTTACTGGACCAAAATAACATCACCAGCAAGAAACACATTACCAGGGCTGACAAGCAGCAAGGAAAACCAACTGGGTTGGAGCAGGTTGGGGTATACAGGAGGGGGAGTACACAGGGTTGAATTCAACAATTGACAGAAGTCATCTTATCACCCACAAAGTCTTGAGACAAATGGCTTGCTGGCAAAATGTTTCCAAGCAATCCCCAGATAAGGACAATTATAACCCACTAACACTAAATAAATGTGATTTTAGCCTGGTGTTCAGGATAAGAAATTGCACTCAACATTTCATTACAGACAAAAGTTATTCTTGCCACTCAGCTCCAATCTGACGTACCAGAAGAGCTGTGTGCTTGCTGCAATAGTTTAATGTTTGAGATTATAACTGACTGTGCAATATAAAGCACAATGAATACACAGAGACAGATATTCATGGAGAGATGTGAGTTCGGAGGCTATGGTGGATTGTCCATGCGTGTAGAGAGAAAAAAACAAGAAGAGAGAACATGTTTGGTAGATAGATATTAGGAGTGAGATCAGGGCAGCTTGCTTAGAAGGGCGTGTGTGTCTGCGGGTGTGCAAGGCTGTTTTTTTTGCGTCCACTGCTGACAACAGGAAGCATAAGTTCCAGGGGCAAAAAAACCCAGGGGACTTCAAGACAACGGAAAGATCAACAGTATTTTCACCCTGGGATGCTCTGTGGCCAGCCCAACAAAAACATATTACTTTATGCACATGGCAGTATTATCATCACTCTGTGACGCCGTGTGGCCATCATTATGCTGTAGGATAGGGTGCCAACATCTCAGATACCAGCACTTTACCAAAGACTACTCAGAATCCTACATGCACACCGGGTTTGTTTTTCTGTCTACCCCACTGGTTTATCATAATTACAGAGCCACCATGGATTGCTTTTTTTTTCCCTGAGAAGCTTTGGATTTACAAATGAGATAGGAGCAATTTGAATGCTCTCCCCTTCCAATTTTCATTTATAGATGACACAGATATCTTAGCCATTCAGTTAGTTAACTAACAGTGAGGAAAATGTTAATCTGATGCTCACTGAGAAGATTTTCTCCTAACAACATAAACACTCAGTCATTATTAAAAAATGATAAAGAGGACATATTTCACAGAGATAATATGATGTAGACTGGGGCCATGCTGCATTGGCAAGCAAATGCCTTGCAGGAAATTGCTCTGTATGAGGTGGCATGCTGTTTAATTACTTGCAAGAAGCTTCAAAATCCACTGTGCTGGAACCCAGTGCTATTCAAAGACTCACCATTTCCCAGCTTCCCAAATCATTACCTGAGCACTAAGCGGGTTGGTATTAACAGCAGATAAAGCTGGAGCCTTGGCTTAGCCCAAATATACATCCAGGTATGAAAAATTGAAATTTGGAATCATTTTAGATTATCACAAATGAGTCTTTAATGAGCCCACCATCTGTTTAGGTCCATACCCATCAACTATCCAATCAATGTTGTATTTAGGTCCAGCTTTATCCACCTCTCCCATCCTCCTTAAACCTATAATTTGACATTCTGTGGAAATTGCACTATATACCACTGTGTCATGATAGTAACAGTAAACTAGGCTATATCATGGCTTAGAAACAGGATTCAGGACTTTTAAAGGCTGTGGAAAACTCAAATGTAGTGATTTCAATCCTTAAAGAAAATGAAAAAAAAAGGAAAAATAAAAAATAACAGTTGGCAAGCTCCCACAGTCACTCTGTATTCCCAAAGATAACTCAGAAGGGATTCTCATATTCTGTGAGAGACACTTGTAAAACCCTAAGTCGTGACGGTCAGGCTGCAACTGCTGCTGTGGCTCTAGTGCAGGCACTCATAGGCCAAGTGGGGATTTGAGAAACTGGGGTAAAGAGCAAACCTCAGTGATCGTTTCTACCCAGGAGAGAAAATGATCTAATAGCTCTGTCCAGGAGGGCGAGCTTTTCCACACCAGCTTAGGGACCACACTGTACAGAGTTTCTGCACCAAAGTCAATCTACTCCCAATAACTCACTTGCTTCTTGTATATTTGTAAACAAAATCACTTTGTAGATGAACGTCAGGAGCTATGGCACCCAGAGGGCCAAATAACCTGGCAACCTGCTGACGGCCATGTCCACTCATATTGATTACTACAGCAGCTGCTGAGCGGAAAAGAGGACAGGAAGAACAAAGAGAGGAGAGAAAAATTGTCTCGGTGGAAGCACTTTCCTGGCCATCCCGCTTAATGGACCTCACAGAATTAAAGAGATCTTAACAATCCTGGGCTAATTGTGGGATCACTATATATTAACCCTGCTCCAATTCTAAAGGGTGCCATTTTGCAGCAGTTTTATTCCAAATGCCTCAATTAGCCATAAAACACGCTGGCAAGAGCTGGCAGAGCTTCTCTACCCCGCCTTCACCTAGGTTTCCCCACATCAGAGAAAGGAAATCCAACCAAAGTTGTTCATTATTAGGTGAGGCTCTTTTGTTATCAGTCAGTCAGTCTTTGAGATTGTCCTTGCCTTTTACTCTTTTATTGGGTTGTACAGCACAGCGTTGTGTTCTAAGAGATACTATTCACAGAGCTGATAGCAGGAGGTGAAGGTGATGTTTTAAACAAACACTAACCCCTGAGCAGTAAGGCAAATAGCCATATTAGACTATTAGATCTACTAATTGTATCCAGAGGATTTCAAGCTCTTAAGCTAAACATTCAGGGATCAATTTTTACAAAGACTTTCAGAGGAATTCACCATTTTCTTGTAAAAAATAAAATAAACTGTGTTGATAAAGTGCCAGAATGAGAGGTCTGATCCTTGGATAGCAACAAAAAGTAGTTTTAGTCTTGTTGTTATGTCCTGTAACAGTGAGAGGCAGATCCTACAAATAACAGGTAGAAAGAAGGAACTAATGTATGCTTAGTAAATGGGCCATCTGGTATGAAAAGCAATGTTTTTTTATGTATCTCTTTTGGACATTTGGCCAGCAAATTGTGTAGTGGTGTTAACGTGTGACTTATTTGTTTAATCTAAATCAGCCGATTTTCTTCAATGCTCCAAATGTCAAAGACATTCCTTATGATGAAGTTAAGTAACTCTTCAGGCCTCCAAATAGTGGGACAATCAGGAATTGTTGGGGGGCATGTGGGGGCACGCATGGCAAGTGGGGTGTGGGTATCAAGTCATCATATGTTGATTCTGCCAAGAGAAGCAGTCTTGGATTTGATAAACAAATAATGTCATTCTGTGATATTACCCTCGGTCCCCGGATTTCAGAGGAAATAAATCAAAGTCAGACTTGCCGTTAAGGTGTTAGTCAGGCCTGACACGTCGGCCAGTCATACAGACCCAACATATGGTAGCGAGAAGGAGGGAGGAGATGGAGGCAGAGAGGGTGAGGTACGGCGCGATGCACGACGGAGAGACAAATCATGGCAGCCGCCAGAGATGTCTGGTCATTTAGCATGAGCTTACTGAGATGGAGAGATGGTGATTATGGCCTATACAGAGCAATGAAACCATCCACAACACTTCCTGCCTCTTTCATGTGCTTGTTTATGTGTGTGTGTGTGTTTTAAGCAGCGGTGGCATAATCGGATGGTGTTCCAAATCATAAAACTAAATGTTAAAGCTCCGTTGTGGTCCGAGCCTTGAATGGCTCACATGATGTAGCAGTGAACTGAAGGCTTTGGTCATTTTCCATGTGACTACAGAGTCAATAGAGCATCTCGTTATTCTGAAATAATTTCCAGTGCAAATGATCCAGTGGACTGGATCTACGTGTTCACAGTTTGGATTACCATTGCAGAGCGCTCATATTGACAGTGAACAACCTAAATCGATTGTCAACATTTTAGATGCAACATTCAGCCTTTCCACATTTACAGGTTCTTTAATAGTTTAAATGAAACCACTAAATATTTCCCTTTTCCCAGTATGCATCAAGAAGCTCAGTATGTTGTGCCTCAATTTACACTGTGTCAATTGACTGTGTTGAGGCTAGCTTTTATCGTTGTAAGTTAAACTAGTCAGAAAGTATTTCATAAGTAAGGACTTGAATACATGGATGCAAAGAACCTCTGGAAATATTATGAAACTGTTACAGCACTAGGAGATGATTTGATGGGTAAAGAGAAGGAAAATATGTGTGAGTGAGTGAAAAAAGAGGAAGTGAACTGTTGTAACACTAGCTGACACAGGCCAGATCCAATTGAGCCACCTACTTGAAGGATGTTGGCAGGGCTGTTTTATCTAGTTCTCTGTGAAGAAAAAGAAATCTTTTAACCAGTAACCCACTGCAAAAGCTAACCACCTAAACTCTGTCACGCATTTGCTGAGACTCTCGCATGCCGTCACAAGCTGTTTCTATCACATTTTCAGCCCAAACGCATGCAGTTAGTTGTGCAACTTGACAGATTTGAACATCCCCGAGTGGCTTGAGAGACCATGTTAGGATAACACTGTAAAATACACAAACTCATCTATACATTATTGCTCCCGCATTATAGGAGAGCTATTTAAATGACTGATAAGATCACAGGAGTTTTAAGTGTCTCCTGGTGGAGCATCCTCATCAACATCTTGCCCCAAGCTGCTGTTTTCCTCCTCCAGCCATTAAACAGATGGTCCAAGCATCCGTTTTCTAACACTACCGAAACACATGCCATCACAATGACTGGACACTGACACTTTTTATTTTGGCAGCTACTTCCCAATCGGCTTGGCACAAGAAAACACTGATTGCTGTGATTGCTCTTACTGTGCCTTGACAGTCACAGCAGGAGAGGGAAGAAAAACAGAGATTGGGATGCTCAAATAAGGGATATTCAGCAAGATGCAGAATCTGGATGAGGAATGGTGCTCCCCTCTGCTTTTATTCTCCTAATGGCATGCAAATAGCTATTTGCTTAAGTTGGCAGCACTGAATGTGCACTTCTAAGCAAAGGGCCTTTGAACCTACTGTTACACTGCTGATAATGTGTTGGAGGAACGAGGAGAGGAGGGGACAGACCGAGCCCAGAGAGGAACTGACTGAGCACAGAGAGGAACAGAAAAAAAGGAGCGCACAGGCTGTTTCCACTGTCCATCTTGCTGCCACATTTCCCAGCTGGAATGTAAGTCTGTCATCAGCAGTCAAGTGTAGCTATCCATAAAACAATTACACACAGAGAGAAAAAGGCTGGTCACTTTGGTTCTGACATTTACATAGATCTGCAGCGAGCACAGAATTGACCAGAATTTCTTGTTATTATCTGCTGCTGTACCGCTTCTACACACTGACATACACACACACACAGACACCTGCACAATGCAGCTCCTGACCTTTCAGGCCCTGCCAAGCCCATTGAGGGGTTGTGGCGTTTCATTTGTCAAAGTAATATCTTCCTTGGAACAATGCCAACACAAGGAGAGCCAGGATAGAGAGGACAAGATATAATGGTCTAGTATTTGAAACAATAGACACATAAAGGTGTCTGTCTCTCCTTTATGTGCATTGGTTTGTATTTATGATGGGGAAACAAATAACACAAATGCATGATAATGGACATAGCAGAATATTTTTTGGTGAGCATCCTTGTTTCTGTAGCAAGGTCAGAGTCACCCAATACTCTGCACTCATTGACACGCATGATGCGACAGAGCAACCTTCCCCACTTACCAAATGGATATAATGGCAATTCTCTGATTAGTAAATAAACTCATAACTTCTGTGTGAGAGTGAGTGTCTTGTTGTTTCATGTAGGTAGTAGGAAATCCTCTGCAGTATGTGTATGTTTCGTATCCATGTCATGACTCTGTGAGCTTTTTATCTTAACTTTTTTTTTCTTGCACCTCTTCAAGTGCCATATGTTTATGAGATGCTCATGAGATAGCTGTGGCTGAACACGGAGGACTTCACGGGCATTTTGTGTGACTGGTAACAATATGGGGGTGCACATATCTTTACAAGCAAGAAAATGAAAAACACATCAAAGCAACTGTATACTTCAGTTGATACAATCCCTGCTCATCGACATGAGGCAGGGATACGATGAGAAAGGATGAGGGGGGTACGAAAGCTCTTCGAGTCTTTCTTTGTAGCAGCACCATTGAATGTTGAGCTGAATTCCTTCGTAATCTTAAATCTATTCTCTGTGGAATACGGATATATTGCCTTTAGCATGATAGGCTTTTACAGCTTACATAGCTGAGCGTGCCCAACACACCTGCACACACTACTGCAAGCTTCTGCAACATCTACCAAATGCACAATCACTGCTGGTTGTTGACCACTTAAAATGACAAGTAATACACCGGCAGAGTTCTTTCTGTAACATTAAGCTGCACCACAACAAAGTCTTCTTAGATGTGAGAAGCGATTTAGCTAACCTTGGCATAGCCTGAGAAAAGTTCTCAAGAAAAAGAGGCAGTTAAAGCTGCGGACCTCCTGAGGTCAACAGTGTTGTTGTGGGGGATACGTTCAGTAGGTTCTGTTTCAACAGAAAGGCCACTTCACAGATTAACAACACATATGTTACCATTAAGCTTAAAAAATGCATCTTTGAATGTCTGTTAAATAATCACATAATTCAAACATAATTTTGCAGTAATTACTTGAAAGGCTGCTATCTGTCTATGACACTGGTATTCATTTGAGACTGAGTTTTCCACTGCTTTCTCTATTTAAAAATGCAATTTTCCTACATTAACTATTTCCCTCTCCCAAGTTAAAGCAATGCTTTCTATCGGCAGAGACGAAATGTCTGTAAAAGCTTTCACTTTAGACTCGGGAGCTACTGATTGGGCAGCAAGTGAGTCATCCAAGCATCAAGTCACTCATGCATCACCAGAGCCTAAGAGAGCATCTTGAACTATTTGAGGCCTGTACCGACTTAAATGCTTCAGGAGGGGGGAATAAGCTGGAGCTACAGGCATGCAGTGCACATCATGAAGCTTAGTTAGAATATAGAGGGATTTTTTCTTATGTGGATGGCAAAGCTCAAACTTTGTCACCACCAGAAGAAACTGTTCTGTCACATTAACAGCACTGGGTTATATTTTTGTTCTATAAAAGCCAACTGTTTTCACATAAATTCAAAATGATCAGTAAGTTAAAACAGAAGAAGATTTCAAAAGTTTAGAGATGCTTTTATGCCTATCGTTTTTCAATTTGGTGCCCAATTATTTTCATTAGTTATGGGCAAAGAGTCCAGCCCTGCCCCAAACTGTCTCTAAAATTAATTTACTCTCAATTTCCTTCCTTACGCCTTCTGTTATTGCGATAAATTCCTACATTAGAAGACAGATTATTTCTAAAAGACTTCATTTTTAGAATTTTGAATCAGCTAAATTAAAAAAAGTTTTTGGAAGCTGTATTATTAACTCACAAAGGCAGGCCAGAAAGACTGGCCAAGACTACCACCTTTTCCTGGAATACTGGCATTTCTCAGCTTCTGCTGGAGAGGGAAAGCAACTTATCCTCCAAAACTGACAATGCTTCATCATGAATCATGGCACGCACTCTCACACCGTTTTATTTTTCTGGTTTGTTATTCAGACGGTTTCTTGCAATTAACGGTTTCTTTCGGTGTCCTTTGTGCATTTCTCCACTCTTTGTTTTATCATTTTATTTAATCTATTTGCTTACACCCTACACCTCCTGCTTCTTTTCTCTGTAGTGGGAGAGGATTTAAAAAATAAAATAAAATAAAAAATTCTGGGAATCATGATTATGCCGTCCTCCCCACTCCAAAGAGTACTCTATTAAATAATACAAGTAAGGTTGGTCTTATCACGAAGCATTATTGCAACATGTTACTGTGTGTTTGAGAGCATGATTCTGAGGAGGAGGGGGGGGGATTATTGGCTTAGTGGTTTTGGCCAGGTTAAAGTGAAACAGGCCTGAAAGGCTCTTAGTGAATATTACCCCATGTACTAAAAGTAGTCATTTTGAACCAATATGAATACAAAACTGAAAGTAATAAAAGGGTTGTGTCTGGCCAGAAAGGACTTTATCTGATCTTTTAGTAAGGTGTCTCAGTTATGCAAATACACACATGCACACATCAGTAACTCCAGGTGATGACATAGATAGGTATCCACTGGGGGGTGTGGGATCAGCTGGGGCAGCAGCACCAAGCCATGCCTCAATCAGCAGCAGTGGCCCACTGGGACTGTGCTTTGAGTGTGTGTGAGTGTGTGACAGAGCTAGACAGGCAGCCAAGCAGCTACCACCAGACCAAAAGATGTTCCCTTGCTCTTTTTCCATACATTCCCTGAGGGGGCTTTTTTTTTCTTTTTCTTTTTTTTTTGGCCTCATCTACCCTGCTGCTTACTATACTTCTTTCCCCCTTCTTCCTCCCAGCCATTCTTTCCAGAAGCAACTATTGTAGGCCAGAATATATTTGTTTAGCCACTGATGCTCCAACTTTCCATCAGCCAAGTACAAATGCTTTGCCTTAGGAGTGAAAAGACGGAGAGAGAGAGAGAGAGAAGGGGGGGGGGAGCCCACAGCGGGTTGAGCGCTCTTGTTGTGGAGAGGATCTGACAGACGCTCCAAGATGACACAAGCTTGGACAGCCGATGTCTGCATCTCTCTGCTGTACATCTGTGCCTATTTGTCTACACTCCCTTTTATTTTCGTATGTTGAAGCTGCATAGCTGCAGGTCTGAAAGCGCGCTTCGACAGCGATGGAGGATTTCCTCCATCAGACAGTGCAAACAACGAATGAGCACAGTAGAACTGAAGGTAACTTCAGAAGGGGAAAGCGTGGTGTATTCTAATAAGGCTCACTTGAGAAAATCATATTATACAGTAGAATATGATAATTCATACACCCTATGCTGGTGCAGTGAGGTGGTGCGGGTGGTGTACTCTCAAATGTCAGCATAAATTTGCAAAATAAACGCAACTGGCATTCAGCGGGGAGTAGGAGAAGGAACAATAAGGGTTCTGCTGTTTGCGTGCATATGTGTATGTGTGTATTTGTGTGTGTGGGCATGACGATTCCTCTCAGAGGATGTGCGACTTTCCACATACTTCTGTTTCAGCTTGTAGGAGCTACAGTATATCGCCAACAAATGTGTGAGCTAATCTGTGCTTATGTGTGTTTGCAGGAAACGCAGAGCTGCTTGAGGAAAAACATTTCATTACAGCATGTTTTATCAAAGCCTCCTAAACATGCCCCAATCAATCCAATCTGCCTTTACTTAAGAATAAGCGCCTGTGCATCTGTCCAATAAGGCAGAGAACAAGCAAAACAAAGCATCATAATGCCTTTTGAAGGCTGATGCCATCTTGTACAACATTCTGTGGAGAGATATAAAGAGTTTTCACAGATAAAGACCCACATATGTGAGCTCACGTGTGCACACTCGCTGCATGTCCAATGTCAGAGTAATGCTTTAAGCCTTGGCATCTTATTTTACTACCTACTAAGCCTACAACCTTTTACTTCCAATCCATGGGCTTTGGTTTGGGCTGGCTTAAGTCCAAGCTTCTCCTTGTCTATAGGACTGTTTGTTTCACTACCCATCTGTCCCCAAGCCCCACTGTCTGTCTGTCTTGTCATTTTCTGTCTGTCCCCCATCTTTCTTTTAGTGTTCTCTATCTGCTCTTGTCCCTGTGTTCCACCCATGCATCTATAATAGACGTACCTCACAAAGTGCATGTAGAGCAGTGACAGAATGCCAACATGAAAACTAAGAGCCAGTTTTCTTTCAAAATCTTGTACGCTAACTCACAGCCTGCAACAGCTGTAAATGCCTTCATCTGAGTGTGCATGATGTGTTTACACTCATACACAGATCCCGGTGTGACCGCTACTAGGAATCCAAATAAGCCCAAACTGAGAATACACTTTTCCATCAATCAAATGGTGGAAGTTTGACATGAAATCTGAGAAGAGACCTGTGGTTAAAAAGACATTGGGTCACACTTCTATGCTGTTATCTTTGGCAGTACACAGGGAACGTATTGGACTAACTAACCCTTAACAACTGCAGCCCAAAATAGACCGGACTGTCACGATCGGCCCGTTTTGAAGAGGTGTCAAACACGCCGAGCTAGGAGAGATAGCAGCTATGGATGTGTGTGTGTGTGTTTCTGTGTGCTAAAAGATGGGGGTGTGGTGTATCATTCTCCACATTTTGTGTCAGGGACAGTCAGGAGAGTGGCAGGGAATGGAGCTAAAGGCCAGCCAGGGGATTTGATGTGATCTGAGGCTGTATGCTGGTTATAGAACGCACATATTAACAATATTCATTGACCTTACAGTAGTTGAAAAACACTTTCTCTAAAGCAAAGACGATATTTTCAGGCCGGACTTTACTGTATAACAAAGCCAAACCTTTTTATTACATTTGCCGTGATCTGATATAGCACTCGGACAGAATACAAACCCAAGAACAAGTAAAACAGAAGGTGTTTGTCTTTCCGTCAACGCTGCAAATCATTTCAGCTGTGGACTTAACCATTGACTGCAGGTTCAAACTTCCAAAGAGCAAAGTGTTTGATGGAGGACCTCTAAAAGAAGGGACTTAGTGTGACAGCTGCACCCAGCTGTTCCACATGTTACTCAAAGCAGCTTTGATAACCCACTACCTTCTGAAATTTAAACTACAGGTATATACAGGAGAGGATTGGAAGCAATAACAACAAAAAAAATACTCTTGCTGGTTTTAAAGCTGGCTAGTTATTAACACTTTCTATAATCTTCAACTTCTGAAGGGATGTGTTTCTGTTCCGTGCAGAGGCCAATCACAGGGATACGGAAAAGCTACAGCTTCAGCCTCCTGATCCTTGCCAAGCAGCAAACTTTCCTCTGTCAGATTAAGTAGGATTAGCTTTGTCCTGCAGTATGATGAACTGTGAACTTCATATGGTGAGTGGTAACTTACCAAAGATGGAGGAAAAATACTCTGGTCAGGAAAACATATGACTACCTTTGAAACCTCAGTTTTAACAACTTAATTAAAAGCCTTTCCATGCCCTCAGCAGTATTACAATAGCCTGCTGGCTTGTTAAGTGTGAAAATATCACCCTCTTTCTGCAATATACAATATTCATGTGGCTGCAAACATGTGCTCTGTGTGAATATGCAGCTGGAAGTTACAGGCTCAATTCCATTTTGCAAGTCACACAAAGCTTCGTGCTCAGAGCTACTTCCTTCATCAGGCTCCTCAGTGGATGCTAAGTTCCATTGTGTTTTAAAATGAGACACACATACACTCTTCATTGGTATTTTTATCCATCCCCAGAGCCACTCAGTGGCTGCAAGCCATATCACTCTCAGACGACAGAGGAGCCACGGTCACACCAACTAGTACTTAAGACCCCCCTTTCTTGTGTGTGTGTTTGTATCCGGGGTGGTCCACAGAAAATGTGATATAAAGAGACTCTAAAAACGTGGAGGTGGTGGAGAGGAGGCAAAACGTGGAAAGAATTTAGTCTGTTATCAACTGTGGCCTGCAAGACCACTGTGGACACACACACAGAAAAACACACAGCAAAGAGCCTGAAATAGTAACCAACTACATGGCAGGACCATCGGCAAGCACATGCACTGCCAACTCAGACAGGGTCTTTTCTCCTGAGTCCAAAGCAGCCAATCTCAGCTTTTCTTGTTTTTCTATGGTAGTGATAAAGACTTATAATGAACTAGGGGCTGGAACTCAGTCCCACAACCGATGGCTTTATGGCCATGGCCAGATCATCACCCTCTGTGGACTTCGTTTGCCACCAGGTGAGAACAGAAAGGGAGAGACAGAATGGAAGAAAATGATAGGAGGAGAGAGAGAACGAAAGGAGAAGTAGGGCAAAGATTAAAGTTTTACACTCCAACCTTTGTGAAGCATGTTGCAATACAGCTGCCGTGTCCAGATTTTACTACGGATGCGTTCTCTCAGATCCGTGCGGGATTACTGCCTTCAAGTTTAAATAAATGCTCAAAGTTTTGATAAGACAGCTTACCAGCCAGAAGCCAAAAGAGGGGACAAAGGGCTTCCTGGGCTTATCAGTCGTCACCTTATCTCTACTTTTGTACTTCGGTATAATGTAAAATCACGTTTGTAAACTGGTAACAGTTGTAAAATATTATAGTTCTCATTCATGAATGTGATAAGTGGTTGTGCTTGCTTTTACTCCATTTCATAATGGTATAATGGTATATTTAATTTAGTGCTGTAACACTTAGAAACCGATGCTCACAAGATTGCAAATCAATAAATAAAGTAATTTATAACTTGATCTGTCAGTTTTACTTACCTCAAAAAGATTGGATGCCTCATTTCCATACTGAGTAGAAATTATCTCTGATTGGTCACTGTACCATTTGAGGCCACCCAGGAAGCTGTCTGCATCCAAATCACTGACATCCAGCTCTGAGAGGTCAAGTTCAGGGAGGTCTGGGCAGAGGGGCTGGTCTTCACCAACCAAGGCAGCACACTGGTGACAAACCAAACAGGGACAGTCAAACAAATGGTGTGCATGTTTCATACATAGAGCAAAACAGCAACCAGCTTGGAAACAATGGCAGACAGCAAATCTGAATGGCGTGGACAAAAAAACATCACGGTGTAAATGCAGTTCAAAGTTCCCTCATATGATAATTTTTTAATCTTTCTGGAAAGACATAAACTTAATCTTTTCTTTAACCAGCCAACTGATCATTAACAGAGAAGCGTTTTGACAGGCTGCAGGTCAGCTGGTCTAGGGATCAATGTACAAACGTGCAACCTGTTACCACTTAGTTTCTGATCTACCTCCAGTACATTGTGTACACTGTGATTGGACCTGGCCTCCTTGCTACTAAATGCTGCTTGTTGACATTTTATTCAGCAGCCTCTTTTCATGTACTCTAGCCAGTGTGTATTGTTTGTAGCAGCTGTTCCTGCTTCCTCCACACACAAATCATCAGCTCTGACCTGGCAGCTGAAGATGAGAGCTGGAAAGGTGCCTTGATGAGGGGAAAGAGAGGCAACAAGTTCACATGGCTTGCTGGTTTTGCAGATCTTTGTACAGTGAATTATACAATCCTGTTCAGAGTGTAACTTTCAACAGCTGAAGAGAACAAGAGTCAAGACTTTCAAGAACGTTAAGCATAATCAGATATTAAAAAGGAAAAATACATTAAATTAATATTTGGGGCACGTTCAGGCTTTGTGCCAGCACGCAAATGCAGATCCAAGCACGAGAAAATGGTTTTATATCAGATATTGAGGATGTCACACGTGTGTAATTTACTTGACAACGCACGAGGACGTTTTAGGAAAGATATAAGAGAGACATCCTAGGGCTAAGCCGAGGGGATATTTGTCCCGCACGCTGAAGAGGGTTGAAAGGCAGGTTCGACTCAGGGCAAAGCTGAGAGAAGGATGTTGTGCCAAGTAGGAAAAACAGCCCAGACGTCGGTGTCACAGTTCATCAGTCCATGGATTTTGCCAACATAAATATAACTTATGACTTAAGATTAGGATGAGACAAATCCGTTATGTTGCAAACGCAACAGGGAAGAGGACACATTCACTGAGTAGGCTTCCCCTGAGATGATCCAGACGGACAAGACATGGCATGACGAAACGGCAACAAAGCTGGTTAGACATTCAGAGACTGGACTTCCTATGCCCAATTAATCTTACAGATTCCTTGGTAAACTAAAGAAATAGCGCCGCCAGCCACAAAATCACAATGCACCACAGCGCTCCAATGATTTACGCACATAAAGCACCTGCTAAGATGGTTATTAGAGGAAGCACCATGGCCCTAATGGCATCCCTCTTGTTTAAAGAGCAAGCTTTTAATAAGCAAGCATGCAAACGTTTCAAAGAATCGATCGAAAATAAGCCTCCAGAGAGCACACATGTGTTGGGTTACTGGCAAACTGAACGCCATTGCCATCCAAACTGGAAACTCGCCTGACGCATACCTGGATTAAAGTACCGCTGGAATCTTCACATAGAAACTGGTGATATTTTGAGAGCAAAGTTTCTCTCTCTTCATTTGAACCCACAGCCCACATAATCACAAATGTGCAGCCAGATTGCATTTGTGTTATAGTTACTGTGAAAGTGTCTGAAGCATCACGAATGCGGCTAAGTAGGCTACCGGTGCATTGTCAGGTAGAACACCTCCGTAACAAGCTGCATGGACTCAAAGAATGATAAAAAAAAGAATAAATAAGTGTTCAATTGGTTTGTCTTATCTGTATGCACTTGAGCCAGGTATGATAAAAGGAAAGACGACTGAAACGAACGTGAGTCAAATACATCGATAAGGATATTAAAAAGGGGTTCAATGAAAATCGCATAACACCATCGACTTTGGCTGAGCGCGATGTTGCTCTCCAGCCAGCGCTCCTTGAGTCGGGATGTTGGCACACACTCATAAACCGGCCGGTGCCGTTAAGATCGTGTTGCTCCTGCGCGATGCCAGAAAGCTGTGCCTCTGTGTGGAAAACCTTTGACTTGCCTTTGAAAACAACATGCGCTATCCCGATACGGCACATCAGATTTCATGCGTCAGCGCAATACCTGACTTTGAGACATGTCAGTCATTTCGCCATGAAAACCCCCTTCTTTGCACAGGAGCGCGTGAACTCCGCGGCTGGAGAGATTCCCGTCAGCTTGCAAAGCTCCGACTGAACAGATCCTATGAGAAAAGCGATGGTCCTGAGCCCCGTGCACGCATTACAACGAGTAACTGGGGAGAAAAGGAAGACTCCGCACAATCCCTCCACTTGTCATATATCCCCGATTTGTATATCCCTTGCATCCTTAACCGTGTCCAGACGCGCACTACACCAGCATGCCACAGACTGCACCGGCACAGGAGGAGGAGAGAGCGCACACTTGTCCATCTCTCCGACAGGAAGGAGGGGGAAAAAGTCCAGAGGGCTAGAGGGATGAAAGAAGTCTGCTTTTCAGATGCGCTCACCTCTAATTCTCTCCACACTGAGTCCTGATTACACCTGTCCCACGCCATCCAGCCACTGAATGACGGTCTGAGAAAGAAAAACGTAAAAAAAAAAAAAAAGAAAAAAGGGGGGGAGGGGAGGGGGAAACAAAAATCAAGTAAAAAAGAAATCCACACACGCTTCCCACTCGCTCGCACACAGGCAACTGCTGCCCCTCGCCGAGAATGAACCGAGGGCACCTGTCTTACAACTGCTTTCCATCACATGACAAAGCTATTAAAAGTAGGCAGGGGAGTGACTCCGCGACCACTCCACTCGCCGGTGACGCGCGTTGAGCAGGCGGAGTCTGGCTGCGCACATAGTAAAATACTTACCGCGCACAGCAACAAAAAAAAACAGCTTATTGTCTGACCATGTGCACATGATGCATGTTCAAACATAGAACACACATTCTGCCTATCAAGTGCTCCATTCTGCTATTTAGATAAACGAAAAGACTGGTTTCTATCTACTTTCAGAACTGGTTTAAATGACCCATTAGTTAGATAAATGCCAATAAATTCATCATTTGGTTTGGTTGCAAACATGAAAGCTACAAATCAGCCCGGCCTGAGCTTTTTTTTCCCAAGTTATTGACAATACCAAAAGAGTTTATAAAAGCAATCTGTGTGAAAAGATTGGACCTCTTGGATCCCCCTGAAAAAAACACACAATAACAATTAGCTATTCTGCGCACTGCTGGAAAGTGGGTGAAAAATGATGTCTTTCAGCAGGTAAATCATCTCCAAGTTTGGGCGTCAGTAATCTATCAGCTCTGTAACTTCGTTTCCTGTGCTCTGAGACATCAACATTTCCGTTAAACACAAGTCTTTTTCATTCAGAAAACAGGTAACACACACACACACACACGCATCCAGTGTTTTACCCCCATCCATTCCTGCAATGTAAAAGACCTGTTTATGTGTTAAAAAAAAACCCAGGGAAAATAATTCTCTTCTGCCACCTCAGAGAGAATTCCTTTGTCTATTCGGAGACTGGAAAAAGGACAGGTGGCAGTATCAGCCATGTATACAGTGTCAACAGGATGTGTATAGGAAAAACACCTCAGTGAAATAAAAACAAAACCTTTGTGGATATTTCAAACAGAGTTTTTCTGTTGGGGGAAGGGAGAGGGGGGAGGTATAAAGCAGGAATCTTTCTGTGTCTGGGTTATAGTCACGATTTTCTTAGCAATCCAAATTAATTACCAAATCAGATTACGCTCTATTGCGTGGAATTGTGCACAAAGAGTGCTTGTTAGAAATAATGACTGTTATTTTTCCTTGTGTGGACTTTGTGTTCGTGAAATAACCAAGTTCAATTCTGACAATACATTTGTGTAATAAAAGACTCACTCCATGGAATATGCTAACCCCAATCCAATTTTTTGTCTTGTAAGCCTATTAAGTCCACCTGAGCATGCAAAGAGCAATTGTCTCCCTAAATTAGTGAACCACATACAGTAAGTCTCATTAAACACAAAATTGCACGGAAACCCATAAAAAGGTCCTGGGACTAGAAATATAAATTGTACAGATTGTGTGTGAGCAAGCGGGTGTGTGCTCTCTCTGTGTCGTAAGGCATTAAATGAAAGTGTGCGCTGTGTTTATGGATATCTCAGGGCATTTGTACAACTAAATCTATACATCTGCTTCTACATGCATGCCCAGAGATGCCACCCAGAAGCCAAGGCAAAACCTGATCAGAGCAGGTGGCGTGTGCAGTGACCTCACACAGCCCAGATGGACCAGCACTGCACAGATAGTAATATAGGGGCAACATGGGTGTCGCATGGAGCTCAGTAGTAGGTGGTTTTGTGACTGCGGGTCGAGATAAAATACTACGTAATAGCAGGTTTTGGTTATTCTTTGATGAAAAGGTCTATCTTTAACCTGCCTGTCAGTGCGGATGGTATGGTATGTGTAGGTAAATGCATGGATAGGTTACTCTGGAGATAGAGACTTCAAAGCATTGCAGTGGAGACAGACTTGCCCCCCTCCAAAAAAATAAAATCCTCTTTGCAGGGGATATATGGTAGTAAATGATACTTCTTCCTCTTCCTCCCCCTCTCCCTCTCCATGAATCACAGTGAAATGGCTTATCTGAGTGTATCTCTTCACACCAATTAAGACAAGCTGGATATAAATATAATGTTGTGATTCCCTCTCTTAAATGGCCTTTGGCAAACATTTTCTGCTGGGGGCTGGATATTTATATATGTAGAGGTAGAGATTTGTAGATATTGGAGTAATTTCAAAAGGGAAAAAAGAGGTTAGACAACCCCATTGAATTACAGGTAATCTTCAAAATGCCACAGCTTTTGTTTCAATTGCACAGAGCTGATCATGAAAGGATAAGAATGAAGAGACTGGACAGGATGAGAAATATGTTCTGTTTAGCTGTGCCGATGTAAGAGGATAGTGAGGCCAAAACCACTCCAGTCTACAGGACCTACTTTACTGTACGTTCGATCATCCTGCTCCCACAAATGCCCTCAGGTTTTGCTTTCACACTGGCAATACATGTAGCCACTTGTATAGATATCACCTCCAAAGGAGCTGAATATATGGGATTGAGTGTGAAAATTAGTTTGCACTCATGCATGTTGTCATGATGTCGAACAGATCTGGATTTCCCAGCTCTCCTATTAAGGCTGTTAATTCTGCAAATAGTTACAAATCTTTCCAAATACAGTCAAAGCAAACCATTTGAATACAGATAATTCCAAAGTAGCATTTGACAGATTTTGTGATGTTTAAAACAAAACAAAACAAAAAAAAAAAGTAATACAACAACTTTGAGGTTTTACACGCAGACTGCAGGGTCTTCCCTGGCTCTTAGTAATTAAAGTGCTTCGACAAAGAGTTAACAGGTGGAGTTCCCAAAGCCAAAATGGTACTAAACCATCAATAATTATATTTGTTTGAATATTATGACCTGAGTCATGGCACAGAGTATACTATTTGCATTTTTGATCTTATTGAATTTGCTATTAACATTTCCATTAAAGAACAGAATTTGCATCAATCCTGTAGCAGAAATGACAGTCATGTTAAATTCAGATACATCTTATTTTTTTTCTTAAGCAGTATCTGTTTTGACACACCATTCATTCTTAAGTGGCTGTGTCTTGTTTTGCTTTTTCCATAAATTGTGTCACCAGCCCTCTGAGAGTGTGTTGCTGCGCAGCGTGTGGGAGATGATTCATATCACTTTGTTGCATGTCATTGCTCCCAACAGAATCCATCCTAGCATCTGGCCATTTTAATACATGGTGGCTGGATTCATGAGAATTAATTGAGGGCAGAGGTAAAACAGAGTGCTACATCTATTCATGTATCCTTCAGGACTGTAATAAGACAGCTTATGCTTCGTTGTCTGATTTGTCATATGATGTGCTTTCAAATCTTTGGCACACGGGTCATTTTTCCACTTGATATGTCATCTTGTTTTCTCTTTATTTAGACAGGAAGTGGTTGCATTTCTCAGTAATCTGATGGTCTGTAAACGTGCCATTTATTCGACACGTTAGAAGTAGTTTGCATGTATGAATATCAATGTTTGCTACAGATTTTTTATATTTCAATGCCGCATAAATATTTCTCACAATCATACATTTCCTTTGGCTTGCATAGGTTATTAACTCCTGCATGAAAAACAGTGTGATGCCTCAAATTATGCCAGCAATCAGCCTTTGACATACAGTAAGCTGGTGTATTTTCCCCTTGTGAAGATTTTACATTGCTTCTCTTTGTAGTGCCCTTCAGAGTACCCGTTGCCTTGCCGCCCTGCGTGCAAGCATGTAATCCGTTCCATCAATGAACTCCACTGTGTCATTTAGCTGCTCTCAGGATGCCGGCTACTTTCCCCACAGAGAGTCCAGCCCACGATATTAAGGCAAATGGCGTGAAGAGGCTAGGGCCAGTTAGCCATGACTGAGGTTAGGAATTGAAAATAGCATCTACCCCATGCAGGGGCTAGTAAACACAAAAAGGAGCCTGGGGCGCAACACAGGACCACCCTCCCTTCTCTTTACTCCAGCTCTGTTTTGGGAGAGCTGTGGAAAAGCGCTACCCTACCCCCAATTCTTCCCCTCTTCAGTTGGATATTATCACATGAAGTGAGTTGTCGTCTCCTGTTGGGGCCATGTGTTGGAGGGCTGTTATTGGGTTTGTTTAAGATGGCCAGTGAGTCATGGAAAATGCATGCAGTGGCGAAGAGAGGCGCAGACCTGGTGTGTAACGCATCTTGGTGGAACCTAAACTAGCACTTTGGGCAGGGAATTGTGATGCATGTTATGTTGTGCTTGGGCGTTGCACTCCAAAGGAATATTAAAATTTATGGACCATGAGGGTTTGGGATGCAAATGAACATACATAAACAAGGCTGGCACACTGCTGGTGTTTTAAAATGTTGCAAATCTTTAGTTTGAAACTGCTGTAAAATTCAAACAAATGTCACATGCCTGGCAAGGTAACGAGAGGAAATGAGTGGTAGTAAGTAGAGGAGGTGCTGAAGAATCTACATGAAAATAGTACATGCCATCATGCTGAATTTCCAGTAAATGTTTTTAAAGCTTGCAAAAAGAAATGTAAACCTGGTGAGGCAAAAGTCATGGCTTGCAAAACTAAATATTTTTGCAGCACATGCAAAATAAGAATGGAAGTTTTATTTTTTCCTTTTTGCTGGATCTTGTTTGGATTGAGTTCTCTGATGAAACAGTCTTTTCACATAAAGACTGCGGTGTTTCAAACCAAAAATAAAGATGAGAAGAAAACCAAATTAAATCTCAGATGTGAAAACTACATTATTGAGATCTCATCACTAGCCACAGGCAAAATTAGGTGCATTTCTCTGCAAACTGCATAAACCTCCTGTGAGTCATGAGGACGGCCCAAAGCACAACAGATGTTGCTTGACTTTTAAAATAATAGAGGCAGGGCTGAATACCTTGACAGCAAAGTCCTTATGTACTCTTAGCACTGGAGAAGTGCCAGGGAAGAATTAGGTCAGCTAAAGTGCATTGTGCCTAGTGGAACTCCACATTAAAACAGCATCAAGGGAGAGATGAAGGCTGGAGGTGGGGGGATGTTTAGTGGCACACAGGTAGAAATTTCTAGAGCAGCACAACCTGCTTTTTTCCCCCTCTCTTTTATTCTTGTATCATGGAAACGTGAACAGAAACGTTACACCCCTGAGTCCAGACTGCAGCCTAATTATTTTCAGCAATGAAAAGAGAAGGAAAAGGGGAATGAGAGAAGGGAAAAATGCATGCGAATTGCAATTCTTTCATACAGCCTGCATACGGGGTGTATAACCACAAGCCTGAAAAAATCCTTACAGCACAATAAAACTGATTGTATCATCACCTTTTTTCCCCTTACAGGCTGCATTTCTACTACTCTTCACATCACCTAAAAAGAACATGTACTGCTGAAGTACACTGTGATGGAAAGAAAAAAAAAAGACAGGGCAGGAACGAGAGCAAAGAGAAGGCACAGTCAATACCCATTTGTGCCAAGACATCCTAGTGAAAAAGAGCAAAGAGACAAAAGGAGCAGATGGATGGAGATGGAGCTAATACTGAAAGAGACTGTGACAGGGTGCAACAAAAGCAAGAGGGAGCTGCTGTGAGTGATAGAAAGTGTTAGACAAAGATGGGGCATGAATTAGAGGCAGACATGGAAGGAAGGGAATGAAGATGGCAACTGAATACAGGAAGGAATGATTAGGGACAGGAAGTGTTGGGTTTAACAAACGGGATGGAAAGATGGGAGGTTAGAAACCACCTTGCTATGCTCTGAGGCTGTTCCATCTCTCATCTTGAGATAACCCATCTTACCGTCTCCTATGGGGATGACACCAGTTTCCTGCCTGCCTCCCAGTGCCAGTCCAGCATTCGCCATCTAAGTGTTAATCTAATCGTTACCTTCCCATTCCATGCATATTCTGGTCATGGTCTGCCATCTTTCTGCTGATAGGTATCTGACATGTTATACGTGTTCATTTACAGGAGGGGCTAGATTTTTGCACACAGACATACAAACAATCCCTCCCGCTGCCAACATGACCCCATTGCCCCCTCTGACTATTGCATTGTGGCCACAAAATTGAGTTGCAAATGCAAATTGTCGTTGGTGATAACAACAGTGAGTGATAATGAGATGAAGTATTGAAGATGTCAGAAAATAATTGACTTTGATACATGTAGGAATGTGATTTTAACTTGAAGTGATATTTAAATGACTTGGCAGCCATCCATCAACACAAGAATGTGTGTAAGCATCTTTCAGATTGTGCTGAACAATAATGCTGGCTTTTTTTGTGAGTAAGCATGGCCGTTGTTTCTGTCAGATGCATTTTTTACCCTCAGTTCAACATTGTCATGCCTCAAGCCATTTCTGCTATCTGGAAATAAAATGATTTCCATAACTTATTTTCATCATATCTGATCATCAGTGGCTGAAATCAAGAGTAAGATGGACTGGGAGGCAATCATTCAATCTCTGTACACAGTGAAGCTGCATAGTCGATGGCCAAGATGCCCTTTCAAGTTTTTGGTCAAGCTGCCTGCAGCAATTGGTGTGAACTGCCCTTATCGCTGCTTGTAAACAGGAAACAACCGGATTATTCAGTAGAATATATTAGGATGATCATGTACCCTATGTTTTCTGTAGTTTGAAGACAATCCAATGATTTACAAAAGAAAAGAAGAAGAAAAAAATCACCACTAAACTCTAAGATGAGGCCCTAAGGAACTTTAAGCAATGACAGCTATGACAAAAGAAAGCCTCATATTCACTGAATAGAAATAAAGTTTGGGTTTGGAGTTGCTTACAGGAGGGGTTGAGCTTGGCAGGGAGCGAGGTCAGCCATGCACTTGGCTGCTAACCCTAGATAGCTGCTGGTTAATTTGCAGTATGCTCTCAATCGCACCAGAAAGCTCAGAGCCACGCTGAGGGGAGAGAGGGTGGCCATAACGGCAAAGCAAACGGCACATAGAGATATCCCAGTTGTTTTTCATCACATCAATTTCACGCCTGCACCGCCAATTCTTCAGAAATGTGACAAGATGGGGAAGGAAAAGAGGAAGTGGGGAAAAAGGAATACAGGAGATAGTGCAGTGGAAGAAAACAATGAGTTTAGAGATACATGAAGCTGGCAATGTTAATCTCAATGCTTGTTCCGGGTGCAAGTGATTGGTGTCATAGCTGTCTTGTGAGAAACAAATGAAAAAAAAATCTCTAAAACTAATATCTTCTCAGACAGTTTGCCCACTTCTCAATTTACTGACGCAACACAGGATTTTTTTTCCAGCAATCCAGTCTGGTATTTCTGTTTGGATTATAATTGAGAGATCTTTTACTTTTAGTGCTATATTTCCTTTCTGTAACCTTACAAAAACCTTATGTTGTAGCTTTTCAAAAACAGAGATATTGTGTTTTGTCAGCCAACAGTGAGAGATTTTCAATATCTAACATTGTTAGTTTCTTTTTTTAAACATATTTTTTCTCTATCTAATTCATTGTCACAGCATAGGTACATTTTTAAATATTTTAATGGCCTTCAGGCCTCAATAGGAAAAGTGCCCAGTCCACCCAAAAAATTCCACTAAATGTCAAAAAAAAGTGTTGCAGCTACAACTGAGTTTTATGTGTGGTACAAACGTGTCTGTTTATATAAGTGGAGATAGCAGATATTTAACCGGAGAATTGCTTTATGGCCTCTTGGCCACATAGATTTTATAGCAGTTTGAATAACTTCTGTCTTTCATCTGTGGCAAGCCAGGCACTATGAAAGATTGTGACTCAGTAGTAAAGCGTCAACTGATATAGCATTGCATTGAAGGTTCTGCAGGAGAGGACTGTATAAATAGAAATGGGAATGGACATATAAAAAATAAACTCTAAATGCAAAAAAGCTAGTTAATTTTATGTAAATACAGGAGTTGTGTACTGCAGATAAACAGCAGGAAGCGAAAACCCGGTTAAATACTTTTTGTTTTTATTAAGCAACTGATAGGGATCTTGCATTGGGGGAATGGGCGGGGGGGCAAGTTAAAAAGAATCCAACTCATTGGACAATCCTCCACCCAATATAATTAATGACTGCACATTTTTAATTACCTCTATGCGGCAGTAGGCACTCCAGCTTTTGTTTATCGAGTCCCACTGATACCCATATTAACAAAGTTAGGTTAATGATAGAGGTATTTTACTTAATAGCATTTTTATTACTCCCGCTAAGAATGAAGCAATTAATTAACAATGGACGAATTAAGATCCCCTCCTGTAATGGCCTACCAACGCAGGACATCATTACCAATCGTCAAAATAATTCATAAAGTGATGACTCAGGTGGCAGGACACTTATGGTGAAAAATGAATATTCCCCGGCATATGTCTGATTTTTCATTTTAGAATGGAATAAATTATGGATTCAGTCTGTCAGTGGACATGTTGGTGGTGCTGCATGCAGAGTGAGCTACAGGATCAAAGATGCCGAGCGGTAAGTTGCAGATGTGACAAGGATTTTCCAGGGTGGGTGGTGGGCGAGGGGGGAATCTCGGTGCATGATATGAACAGGTGACTATTATTTAAAGAGATAAAGGGGTGCATTAAAGATGCATGGAACAACTACAAAAGAGTTAGAGATGGGAAAGTGAGGGAGAGCTGGGAATGTTCAAGAAATGACATCGAATAATGGACCTGAAAGATATATATGAAAGCGCATAATCTTTTAAGCTTGCATTTGAAGGTAATCTCCCATTAAGGAACACTAGCTATTCCTTTGTTGAGGAGAAATGCAAAGACAGCAGAACTGATGGGGAGTATTGGTGTGACTTTGAATAGAAGAAGGAGTGAAATGGCAAAAGGTGCAATTTCTTAACTGTCGGACTTGTGCCGTGAATTCTCCCATTCCAAACAACTCCTAAAACAGTGACTGGTGAGAAATATAATCTCCCACCCCCAACCTCCCACCGCACGCAAACACACACTGAGCCCAAGTACACATGCAACAAAGAGGCAGAGATTAAAGCATCCTGGAATAGAATCCTGGCATAAATTTAGAGCGAATGTTTTGGGGTTATCTTCTCTGCTGACTGTCTTTTTTACTCTCTGTACTCCATTGCACTCCATATACAAATGGAAATCAGGGTCACACCTTGTATCCTGCAACATGTACGACTTTAAACTCTTGTTTTTCGTTGATAAGCTCTGTGTGTGTTTGTGTGGGTGTGTGTTTATGGTGACAACAGGTGCACTCTTGTGCATGAAGATGGAAATATAGCAAAACATCCATGTGCTTGTGAGTATATTTGTGCATAAGAATGTGGGTAAATGTGACTATTACCATGTCAGACAGTATGTTTCAGGCTGCACTGTCAAAGAGAAGGCTTTATGTGTCTAGACTATGGGATGTTTTTTAGCAACCACCCTGCTTCCTCTCGGCTTCACATTGGATACCAGTATGTGGGCATTGTGGCGCCACATTGTGCCAGTGTCACAAACGAAAACATATAGTAAAGTATTCTGGAAGCCTCCAGTCCACATTAAAAATGCACCAACGCTGAACGCTTCCATTAATTTAAGCATGCTGTATTTAGTGAGTGTAGCCTCGTGTACAGTCTATAAAACACAGCAATTAATACAGGTACTTTTGGCTTCATCAAGGCTTAGTCGGGTGTAATGGGCCAGAAGTGTGAAAAATACCTCCAAAGCCCCATATGAGAGCAGCCAGGAGGCTGCACATAGCACAAAGTTAGATATGAAAGAGGGAAATGACATGATCCAATCTTGCTGTTGCCTGATAATGGAAAGGAAATCTGTTAATGTTCTTTCTACAGGGTTTAGATAATCATCTTGGAGGTATCAATTTTCATTTCACGACATTAGTCATTCCAATATAAAACAGAAAATAAAGGCGTCACCGCAGGAAAAGAATGTCTTTAGTGATATATAATGTCAATGTATGTAAGTAGATGTGATATATAGCAATGCATAAACATACACGAGCCCAGGAATGAAAAAGGGGGCTTATTTCTGTCAGAGCCCACTAAAGGTTGAGGTCATTGGTAAACAGCATCTGTCATGACATAATTATTACTGTTGTATGAACTTCTCAGGGGGTTCAAGGAGAAGTGCCAAGATGCAGGCCTTGAAGAATACTTTCATGAAACCCGAGTAGGTTACACCGTGGAGAAATGTGCAGCAGACCCTCTAAGACTTTGATGATTGCTCAAAGAGAAGGACAGAATAGCTCACATCGTCCTGCTTAGCAACAACTCTTTTCTTTCTTCTCATTCAGCTCAAACACATAAGTAGGCCTGCGTTATGGCTTTTTTCCAGACCAAAAGACCAAATATATGGGTCATTTTAGGTTGCATAGTGTTGCTTTTTATGGTGTTTTTTTTTAGATTTTGGTGGTTGAATGGTTGGGTGAATCATTTACCACCACTGACATGAAAAGAATTTCAGTTTGTGCGGATGATGGGTGACAATTTTTGGTCTACAAAAGAACTTGTGAAGAATATCAATGTGAAAGCAGGAGGCAGAGGGGTTGAGACTGATGTTAGAAGAGCATTTGTAAAGCATGCGACGGGAGTCGTGTAACAACTCCTGACAAGCAATTATATTTTCATGCATATTCCAAGCAACGAGGGACATTAGACACACAAATGGACAACATGGCAAAGAGTGTTTATAATGACTGGATACATTGCCAACATGGTAGTGTTACAGTTGAGACAGGAAAAGGAACAGAAGAGGAAAGGAGATCTCTGATACTAACTGGTAAAGTGAGTGAAAACCTTTCTCTGATTTCAGAACATGCTGGAAGAAGTCCTGTATAAACAAGTGTAGGTTACTGTGTCACTTTGTGTTCTTGTTCGTCACCCTGCTAGTAAAGCGGACTCCGCTTTGTAAAGCTGTTCACATTTCCATACCCAAATAATGATTACCCTTTATTTACCCTCTGCCTCACAGGCATCTGTGTAAGCAGGCCATGAATATAACTGCATCCATTCCTAAATGTGATTTCACATTAGGAGGTGGCCACATGGTATGGAAGATAAATCATTTTCTAAAGATATATATTAATTTGTGTACATGTGTGTGTTTTGTCAAGGAAGATAAGGAGACAACTTAGTTCACTGTTGTTTACAAGCATCCGTTTTATGAATTTTGTTTATGGTGGATTGTGACCTCGAATAAGATTACTGAGTCAATAACATGAATTCACCAAATTGCAGTCGCTGATAAGACCACGCCGCAGAACTGTTTCATAATAAATACTTCCAATGGATAATGAAACTGGGGCGTGATTATGTTTAACAGTAAAACTGTAACGTCTAACTGCTGCATAATGACTAATGGCAGTGTGATTTTAATGACTGCTCCTGCTGCTGCCACGCACTAATTCAAAAATGATTAGTTACTTCCTTTCCTTTCCTAGAGAGAAATGTGTGCAATCAAATGTGGGAGCATGATATTACATTGGGGTAACTGAGGTGGCTAATTATCAACTGACCACCCTGAGCTAACGAGAAAAACAACTATTTTGAGGGTCTTAGAGACTTCAAAGTGCTTAAGCACGTTGACTTGTTTCTAGTTTAAAAAAACAGATAAAGACATAAAAAACTAGAATTACCTCCACTGTAATCTACCAATGCCAATTTCTATCAAAGAGAAATGCATAAAGGAGGATGGTTTTCATTATGCATTCCATCAAATTAGACTTGCACTGGAGCTGTTCTGTCCTTTAAGTTTAAGGATGCATTGCAATTGACAGTTTAGCATCTGTTGTGGCTTAAAAATCAGCTAATTTCTCATTTACTCTCAGCCATGTAAAAATCTGCCTTTAGATTAACCATCTTTAGAGATAGTGTGTGGAAATAAGTGACACTGATTAAAAAAAGGCAGATTTCCAAAATCAGAAAACATGCCACCCAGCTAGCAAAACTCTGTCATGAAGACTTTGAAAAGATATTGAGTGAAAAGCTTTGTACAACCTCAAATGAACATTGTGGTTTGGTTGAAAAGTGAAGACATCTGTGTATAAAAAGGTCTCTGCTTGCTTCATTGCAGGGTTGCAGAGGCTATCCCAAAGCAGTCACCATTCCATCATGGCAAGACAAGAGGATTGTACAACGTCAAGTTAACCCAGAGAGAACCCCCATATTATTAGAACATGTGGACACACACAACTAAGACAAAATGCTAACTATATGGACTCAATATAAAATCTTTATTATTTTTCAGATATATATAAATGTCATCCTGCGAAAAAAAAAAGAAAAACCTAAAGATTTAGGTTTGTGAGCCCATATGACCGACATAGATCTCATTTTATGCCTTTTTCAACATGACAATGATCTGAAAATAAACATAAAAAACATAGTACACATGAGGTGTTTCAAAGTATTTTATCTCAAACCTATTTTTGTTTTGCCTGGTGAAAATAAGCTGCAAAATAGAAAAAAAAAACTCTCCATCAATTTCTAGATATATGTCATGATAGGTCATGTATGTTTGTTTCTTTTCTGCATGTTGTGGGAATGTAAAATACTGTTTTATATGCTGCAAATGTTCTCCCCAGATTATTCTGTGAAGTTGCTGTAGATGTGCGATCCAAGGCTGAAATTGAGTTTGTTTTATGAAGGAAAATCTAAAAATCAATTTGAACTAACTAAATAAACTAAAATAGGTTTGTAATGGGATTTTCCTGGAGCACGCTTAATTCCTTATTTCACATTTCTCTCCATATCATTATTTGACACCCCTTTTACCTTTAGAAATGTTCTATTGTCTGTTTTGAATGAATAACTCATCTGTATTTCATCTGGGTTGTATGTGTAGTACACATTATTCAAGACACTGATAATAATTGTCTTTAAAGTAAATTGTTGTGTCCAGCTCAGGTTAACTTGTGACTAAATCTGGTGTCAAAAGTTTAAACATGACCCAAATGTCAATTTTTTTTTTGGGATGAATAATGCCTTTTAAGGATACACCTTATTTAGACATAAAAGCAACATACGTGGGTGTCTGGTGTTTGGTGCAGCCTCCCTTTAAAGCCAATGTTTGATTAGTCTGTTCTAACCTGCTGGAGTAATAAGTAACAACCAACACCTGTAACAAGTAAACTTCTTTTTATGTTGGTCACCTGCAACATCAACCTGCTGTTAAGTGAGTTTTTCTACAAACTAGGAATTGTAGTGTGATTTTTTTGCTGTGTAGCAGGTTTTGGGTTTGGGAATTGAGATCTGGAAGCATTTGTTAAAGCACGAAATAGACAATAAATGTGTCTTATGTGTTTTTCTGTTATGTTTTCCAACAGCAGATCTCCTGTGGGACTGCCAAGCTCATACAGCAACTGTTTCTCAACCATTTTCACATTCAGTTAGCCCAGGCTGGGGCAAGGCAATTTGGCTCTCAGGCCATCTATGCAGTTCCTTGTCTGGGAATGGATTTAGTGATTCTGATCTTTTTTTGTCCTCATGCTCTTTGTCTCCATTGTGAAGACTCAGGAATAGAGAGAGACTGAGAAAGAGGCGTTAAGAAAAAAAAAAAACAAGTTTGACCGAAGCCGAGTCAATTATCTCCCAGGTGTTTGACTGAAGTGATTGTAAGCGATCGCGGCAGTTCCCACGAGCCCTGGATTGAGACTGGCTGGAATTAGCCACGAACAAAACCCAATTCAGCAGAAGTGAAGAAACAGCAGTTTTGAATAAAACCAGGGAGAGAATGCGAAAGAAAAGGTTCCCTGCAGAAGATAAAGTCAAATCTTGGCTCCTTTTTTCTCTCTTCCTCCATTCCCCTGTTACACCACAGCCTATCATATAGCCTTGTCTTTTAAACTAACTGAGTCTGGAATTGCATCTGTGGTGCTTCCAATACCTTATTGTGCTGAGGTTAATTACTAGCAAGGCATGAGAAAATTACATTCTCAAAATAAAGTATTATGATTGGCTCTTCTGCTGGCTATTTTGAGTCATGCATGGTCTTCATGTAAGATAGCTGGGAAACCAGATTTTTAAACTTCTTCGATATCAAGTAACCTTGTTTCAAGTCCTCTATTAAAGCCACTATTCTGACTTGCAAATTACCTTTCTTTCCCAACACCCAAACACCATTTCCTCACGAAGATTAAGTTATAGCCTGAACATGAGGGCACACATTGTTGTAATAACACTGGACACGTTTCTATTGATAGCAGAGAATTTTCTCATGTCTTCTCACATCTCTTCCTGAGAGAATTCAGTCATGCTGAAGGGCAGCAGTTCTGTACAGGGAACATACTGTGGAGGCTGACATTTAGAAATGGAGAGGGAGGAATGTGGTGGATTTCTTAGTCATGACCAGCAGTGGTGCAAGCTAATGTAGATACTCCAAGACTGGGTTATCTGCTCCTGGAGACCAGGCGTGTTCTCCAAGTGAATTAACAGGGCAATGACTTTAACGGAGTCTCAGTGAAGACTCTAAGTAGGAGCCTGCTTAGGTTTGCATGAATTGCATGATGGGAGGCCCCAGTTCCCAGGCAATGATTGTGCATTTTCCTCACTGCTGGAATCTTATTTATTCCCGCCTTCCACATGAGATGGCTACGTCAAGCATGGTTTGTGTCCGCTGCACTTTCGCTTGTTTGCCCATGCTGCACGCCAGCTCGCACACATCAGGCCGAATAAATATGAGGCCAAGGGAAACTGGCTTCTCCTGGTGCAGCAAGGCTGGAGGTATATGCTGAACTGGCAACCCAAGTCAAGGATCACATCACGTGCAAATCAGAGCTGCTTTGGTCTGTGATGTGCATGTAATAGCAAACTATCACTCCGGGCACTAAATAGTTTTGACACTGCAAAGCATGCACACCCACCTATGACTACAAAATGTCATTTAGTTTTTCTTTTTGAATAACAGATGAGCAATTTTGTCTGTTATAGCTTCATTTTTAAACAGTTAATGTTACCAACAGTTCACTGTGCAAACAGGCGATCCACAGCTAATTTATTAGATTAAGGCAACATAAATATTCACTACGTACTTTTAAAATAACTAAATAAAAAAAACACTGCTTTCTCCTTGTCAATCTGATTCCAAGGTGCTCTGACATTAAGCTGCAGAAAACTATTTAAAAAAGAAAGGATGAAGGGGAAGAAAGCTCCATATGTCCTAGGCAAACACCTTCATGCGATGAATATGCTTTAGGAAGCTCCCTTGAAAGGTGAATGTCAGGGACAGATGACACTTCAAGTTGTTGATGGAGTGTGACATCCTGTAAGAGATGGAGTTCCTTTTTTTCCCCAATGACAGACACACACACACACTCACACACATTCAGATGGTTCTCTTTCATCAAGCTTATGTGTTGTGTCATCCCCCACCTTTAGCAGTTCTAAGTATTCACACATTATCAGCATTCACTAATGTGTATATATATATATATAGAGAGAGAGAGTTTGTTTTTGTGTAGGGTGTTAATGCTTTTCAACCCCCTTCAGTGGGGCAGTGTGTAACTGGTCATGAAACTATTTAGGGTATTTTATTTGTTTATGGGGGATTTAAGTAGGTTTTTACTGATCTTTTTTTTTTTTAATAAATTTTAAAAATTTGTAAGTCAACACCAATGGATTTGATTCTTCACAAACCTCCAGTCCAGCCGAGTGTTACCAGATAATTATGGAAATGATGACAAGTAAAGGACCTCTCAATCATTTTCTCTCCATAAATACTTAAAAGCACAGATTAAAGTTCCTCTGGATATACTAATAGACAGACAACCAGTCAGACGACCCAAACATAATATTGTGCTAAACTACATGCACAATCAATGCTCCTCTGAGCAGTTTTTTTTTTTTTTTTTGCATCAAAGCGTCCCTGTGTGAGATAAACTTTGTGATAGATCCTTCAGGGGTGGGACTTATTAAAAATCAGGGATGCCAGACGCATTCTCCTTGATCAAATGCAAAGAGAGCTCTCAGACTACCAACACACGATAACTAAATTTATCTGCTTCGGAGAGCCTTTTCAAAAAATATCTGAAGGCTGAGTAGACAGAGCATTAAGAAATGAGTTGTAATGATTATTTCAGAAACAAACTCAAACTGACACAAAGCATAAACAGCATGTCAAGATATACACGTTAGATAATCTTATATTCAAAGACAATTATCATCTGATTATCTGCAGAGCCCGTGTTTTTGTTTGTTTATTTTTTCTGTTCTGCTTTCAATGACACCTTCTATAATGAGCATCCATTTCTGCAGTATTAAGTGTGACACCTGCCACTGATTACTGCGGAACAGTGTTAGCTCTTTTCTGACATCAGTGAACTGACAGCGACACCCTCGTTCCCAACAAACAAGCAGGAGATGATCTCCCTAGACTTGTGAATCGACTGTTAGTGACAGAACATAGACTTTCATTTGGTTCCTTTGAGTGCGCATGCTGATAGCACCAGTGTGTAGATATAAAATATGTCACTGTCTTTTCTTTTTGCTTCTTTTTTGTCTTTTTAAATTATGTTATCATCTCTGCAGTATTGTTTTTGCAGATTCTACGCAAGTACTGCAAAATTGCACTAAGATAAAGTTGCTTCCTATGTTATACAAACCCATGTTTATATATATATATATATTAACCCATGTTTGTTTATATATATATATTAACCCATGTTTGTTGTATATATATATATATATATATATATATATATATATACATAGAGAGAGAGAGAGAGAGAGAGAGAGTTTGTTTTTGTGTAGGGTGTTAATGCTTTTCGACCCCTTTTAGTGGGGCAGTGTGTAACTGGTCATGAAACTATTCAGGATATTTTATTTGTTTTCTCAACATTCATGCTTTGAATAAAAAAACAAAACATAATAAAGACAGAAAATACATGACAATGATCACTCCTGTGGTCTTAAAATGCAGAGCCATGTTTGCACTCTTAAATCTGTGTGTCTGCCTGTGTGCAGATTGCAATTAACACAGCATGAAAAAAACAACTTACAAATTCACTTAAGTGAAACCATGCCATTTACCATCACGTTCCTGCTAAACTTCTTTATACAAATCATATAATTTTTTTAAATAACTTTAAATCATAAATGTGCAAGTCATCATGTCCTGTCATGTCAACAAACAAACAAAAAAAACAACTACTTTGTTGACTGGCCTCTCTGGTCAAACACCTAGATGGGATTAAAACACAGTGTCAATACCATTTTCTCTGCAACAAATGGACAATCTGATTCAAACCCAAATTCATCTAGAATTATTGTATTTGCTTCAAGACTTGTCTTTGAGATCATACACCCAGCTCTCAAATTCTAAAAGAGATGTATATACAGAGCTATAAATAAAAACCATGTGGTTTTAAACCCAACAGAAAAAGAGAAGAAGGATCATAAGCCAAGTAAGACTGTCACAGTCATCAATGGCTAAAACTATGGGGCTTCACAGCCACCCCCCCAAACCTGTTTATAACATCTTATTTCCAGCATGTATCCAGGGACTACTTTTGTGTGCCTTAGAAAACTGCGCTTTGCAGCCACACTAGCGTGAACCCCCTGATGGCTAGCAGAGCCCTCTGATCTGGCTGCTCACACTCCAGTCCACACTCTGGGGATCAGGGATAAAGGGCCCTTTCCTCTTCTCAACTCTGCTTTTACTCTCTCCCCTCGGTGTCTCTGTCTCTAGCCACTTGCTAACATTCCTCCAACAACCTTTGTCTTAACTGCCTGCCTCCATCACTCACTCTTTTTTAACTCCTTCCTTTTCTGCAGCTCTGCTCCCACGCCCATCCCCTTCTGCTTTCCTCTTCCTCTTTTTCTCACTGGCCCTCACCAATGAGTGCAGCCAAAGCGTTTGTGTGTTTCACTGCTCTTTCTTGGGTGTCAAGCTGGACGATAATCTCTGTTCAGCAGTTATCGCTCCTCCACACCAGGCCCGTTAATTAGGATTAATAGTTGGAGAAGCAACTTTTAAGAATGCACTTGTGCTGCAATAAGGCTTTGGTTATGAGCCGCCACTTGTTTGCTTTTGACATCTGAGTGTTATTTTTTTTCTTATAAGTGCCCATGTGTATGCTTGGATTGTGCAATCTTTGACAGAGCTAATATGGGGGAAGGGGGCTGTTGTAAGTGACATGTCTGTGGTTTATCTAGTCAATAATGTGGCAGGTGAACAATAGTGGCAGAAACAATGAATGGACAGTCAGTGTCAACTGAAATTACAAACATCTCAGGGAGCAGCAAACGCTCTTGGAGATGTCAGATAACCGTATTGTAGGGCTAATGAGACGGCGACACATTGTATACAAAGGTGTTATAAAATATTTTCTGTGCGATGGCGAGCTCACTGTGATATTTCACAAAGGGTCATATTGAGGTGAAACTCAATGACAAGGTCTATGGAGTTAAGAGAGACTAAGCCCGGATTGTCTTTTAAAGAAAGATAGACAGATTTTTTAATGTTTTGCCAATAGTGAAATAGCATTGTCAACTTAGTGACACAATACGTCTCTTTTGTTGCTATTTCTGGTATAATCTGGGCGTAAACATGTCAGTTTCTCAACATACACAAGTAATGTGTTCTTTTAAATTTCTCACTGTAATCCACAGGCTCATTTTCTGTGAGAAGCCCGAGTAAAATGAAGTCCAAATATTTGTGCATGTTATCAAAAGGGGCTTACATCGCAGACAGCATGTCCTCAAACAAATATTGGTGAAAATGTTGGGGAGGGATTTTGTTAATTGATGCTGTCCTCTTCCCCTTTTAATCACATAAGCCCTGGATGAATCTTAGTTTAATTCGCTGATAGAATGCCTCTTTTTCCAGCCTTCCTCCAGCTCTGGGCTGAAAGCAGAAGGGATCAGATCTAATCCAAACACTCTCCTCCCCCCCTCCTCTCTGGTTCCACTAACGTCCCATGTCTGGTCGGGAATGGGCTGCTCAGGAGAACAGTGAAGGAGCTGGAAAACTAGAAAGCAGGAGGAAGGGGACTGTTTGTCGGACCTGATTATTCCGCTCGGTGGATCCCATCAGGCGAGAGGTGACATGTCTCGTCTGAGGCCACATCCCACCTGAGCACTACGAAGGGGGTTGGACTTGGCGAAGGAGAAATGTGTTATGGCTGTCTCATCTGGTCACATTCAGTTTGCATCTCTGAAATAAGTTCTTACGTGAAGTCGGGCTGTGCCAAAGTCTTATTTCATGAGTTGTCAGCCCACTTCTGCAAAATTGTGCTTTTTGTTTGCTTCAGCTGCAAAATTCAAATTATTTAAACAAAGATAAGCTCATCCCCACAAAGGCTTGTAATTGCTTTTCAGTTTCCAGCAATTTCCATATTTTCCTCATCCCCATTAAACACTTTATAGTTCACTTTACTCACCATTAAATAAACTGGCTAACACTTTCTACCTTACAACCTATAATGTGAACTAAAACTGTCACTAAAACTAAGCTAGTTGGCCATGTTACCATTTACTGCTGCCAAGGGATAACTGGTAATATGCAGATGTGGTGCAGTACAGATGAGTGACAATAAAAGACATAAGTGGTGCACCGAACTATGATGCAAAAAGCTTTTTGACCAAGCAGCAGAATGAGATCATATGGGAATGAGTCTATATTACTATAACCTCTCATTTGGACCATTTCTGGGACTCCTCCAAGCTACAAAAAAAGCTGAATCTATTGTATAAGTTGGAAAGAAGCAAAAAATCTGTACTTTGATCAACACTTTTGCAATTAGCTTAGACTGCTATAAATGTCCTTGCATGCATTGCATCTCTACAAAATGTGAAAAGCCCAATTTGACCTCCCAAACCCCGCTGATAGCATCAGGAAACATCTCGAAAAGCCTAATCTGTTTGGTATCTCAATTTATTGAGTGCCAGTCAATGACTTTTATTTGTTTGTTTGTGAGTAAAAAAAGACACTGAAAGTGACAAAGGAAATTGAAGGAGTAGGTCAAACAACATCTAATTAAAGAGACAAAGGGAGTAAAGATAAGTCTGTTGTGTGACAAATCATGCATGCGGATGTGACACCAATTAAGATGATTTATTTTGTTTTCTTTTGTCAACTCAAACAAACATATAGCACATGTTTATGATGTGTATGTTTGTTCAACATTTGTATGCCTGTGTGCGATTGCATCATACCACCATTTCCTATATTTATGTATTTGTTTGACCCTGCAGGATTCACCAGTGCTACAAGGCAGGTTTGTTAACATTTTGCAACTCTGATAATGCTAATTCAAAGTCCATAATCATTTGCCCGAATGACTCTATAGACAAATCAAATCAGGCAGGTGACAGTGTGTATGCCATACTTAAAGAATACATTAGTGTCTATGTGTGTGTAAATGTGTTAAAATTGAAAAGGTTCGAGTTGACAAACTGCAGACGCCAACACTACAAGAGTGAGAAAGCAGGAGCAGAGGGGCGTGAGGGAGAGCGAAGCACAGCAGAAAGGGTGGATGAGAGGAGGAGGTAGGGGGTGAAGTGGAGGGGAGGTGTCTAAATCTGTGAGAAAATGTCTAATCCCTGCATTGCTGAAGCTTCGGAAATCCTGGAAATAGATTAGGAGCTTCGCTGGCCCAGCCGCCTTTAATAAGAAGGCCCGTTTGGCTCCAAAGTCATGGCACAGCACTTGCATAATGTGCAGAGCCGCCACTTCTTGTAATTATCGTTTTCCCTATTTGGAAAATGATTCAATAAACACTGATCCACTGTGTTCCGCGCATACTGACAAGCTGGGGATGAAACACGCAGAGGCCCTGGTACATGTGCGACACCCGCCACAGACCGGCCACTAATCCAAACACAGGAGGAGGATGATGGGTGCACTAATCGAATGAGAACTGACCGTATCGATGGCAAAATCTTTGTGCACTTTCTCTCGCATAGGACAGCAACTGAGCCAGGGTGCTCCTGATACATTTAGAAAGGTCTGCCATCAGATAAGCAAAAGTTGCAAAGCTACTCCTGACTTTATCTGCTTTCACACACCAGCAAACGTTGGTCCTTTTTTCTTTCTCCTTTTGGCTTTCTCTGCCACCAATGTTGACTCTAATATCTGTTGTTGAGAGAGATTGTGGAGAGAGCAAGAGAGTTCTTCATCTCAATTTGATAGTTTACATATAGTCTTTGTATGGTTGTCTTAAATAGACATGACCCAAGAACTTGATGTACTTGGTGAACTTGTACAGATGCCATTCTCAACCAGTCTTCAAAGGCTGGTAAATAACTTCTATTTATCATCTTTGACATGTGCTGAGTTCATGTTTTGAACTAATCCCAAAGAAAACAGTACAAGCTGGGACAAAAACATGCTTGCAGTTGTAAAAGTGCACGAATTATAACAACAAATAAAGTTTAGCATAGTATAACTTTAATAATACCAAGCAATGCTTGTAAACCAAAAAGCTTACAATAGCACACCATAATAGACATGTCAAAATGACTAATATTAGCTTTTTTTCCCTGCAGTGAATTTAGAAAAGTAGTCAATAAGACTATCTGTAACAAGATACATGATCCAGGGCTCTTTAAAGAAAATTTACACCAGTATATATAACCTCCCTCCAGTTTCTCTCTACTGGCTGTATGCTGTTTCTCTCTTTTTGCCAAAATGAGGGTAATGTGCTATGAAAGGTATCCCAGATTTCACACCTTCTGGGGCCCGTGGAGATGGAGCGACCAGCTGTCCATATCACAGCACCCGTGTTCCTGGCTACCCCCGGCCAGAGAAAGCCACAGGCAGCCAGAGAGGCAGTTATAAACTGAGAAAGAGAAAGAAAAAAAGGTGGAACGAGCCAAGAGGATTAAATAAAAAAGAGCTAACCAACAAAATTTTATGCTCGTAGGAATAAATGTCATATGGATATATGTACCAATTTAATATAGCTAAAGATGTATGGGAATAATGAGATTTATACTGCTATCATTCTATGATAAACGATCACACTATTTTGCTCTCTCGCTGAAACATACTCCTGTGCACTTTAAATGAATGAGGCTTGCAAACAGAAAAACAAAAAACTGTGACCTATCCTGGAAACTGTTGTACATCTTTCAACATCAGGCTCAACTTGAAACCATTTTGAGACATTACCTTCTTCCAGTCCCAAACCTGTTTAAGCTTAAGATGTCCTTTCTCTCTTTTTTGTGAAACTAGTCATAACCCCTCCCACATCCACCAATCATAAATGCAGATGCTATAACAGTACTGTGGTGTTCTGCTCTCGGGCATAATTTTCAGTAGATTTGCTCTATAATGCCACCTGAGAGAGCTGAACAGTTTAGTTTCAGCAGGAAACCTTTAATATTATTAAATAAATAATAATAGCAGGAGTTTGGTTAGTCAGCGTTTGTATTCATGTCACAATGTCTTACATTTTTATCAATTTTCCATGTGTGAGAAAATGATAGACAAATATTTTATTACCAGTAATTATTAACACTTTTTAATCAGAAAGTGATGAGTCACTTTGAAAGCAAAATTTCAAACAATCAATTTGAAAATTCAGATTTAGGGTTGTCATACTGATCATCATTGCACGCTTTGTGCAGATATAGGATGCTTTGGTGAGAAGTCAACAATTAAGGCTCTTGAACAGAACAGATTAGCATGATTAACCATTATATTAGATTTGGGAAGTGCACAAAAAAAAACATTTTAAGTTTTCGTTTAAGGAACAATGTGTTGATTGTTTTTCCAAGTGCATTGATCAAGACTTTAATTGTACCAAAAGGCTGATCTGATTCAATGAAGATTGTTCGTGAATGATGGCAATAGGCAGATGGTTCACCCAGTCACCGGCCAAGTATTTCTAGAAACCAATGGCACTTTTCCAAGCAGTCTCTCAACAAACAAGGACTTCCCAGACGGATGTGTGTACGTGTGTATTAAACCATCTGGTGCCCCATGTTAGATTAGTTACAGAGTGGTCTATAGATTCAGATTTTGGAAAATACAAACCTCATTTCCAGAAAAAAAGTTTGAAAACACAAAATAAAAACAAATGGAAAAAAATATATATATTAACAAAGATTAACAAATACGGTTCAATAATTGATGCCAGCAACACACACTCAGAAAAAAAAGACAAGCATGGGTGTCATGCTTGGGTATAACAGTAACAACAACAAAGTATCACCCCTCTGTACTAAACCTCAGTATTTTACAAGATTAAATAAGTTGTGTGTTTCTGCAGGACAGTTTAACAGCAGAGCTCCACGAAGAAAGAAGAAACTAAGACTTTTCAAAATAAGTTACATTTCAAAATTTTAAAATTGTATTTAGTTTTAGTTACCAGTGGGGTTCTGCTTATTGCGGTTTAAGTTTTATTGTATCAAATGTCAAACTCTTCCTATTCTTCACCTTCTTTTTGCGTTTCCTTTGCTGTGGGCAAACCTTATTTATCTAATCACCCCAGGTGATATTGTGTTGGGGAGCGAAAATGTTTTTCTTACTGCTCTATGGTGGAGGTGAGAGTGGAGTCTGCACCAGAACAGTCCCCACAGTAGAGCTCTTCCAGACCCTTTTCAAACTTTGTATTTACTTGCCTAACTGATTTGAAAGTGACACAATCAATGATCAACTATCCAATTAGAGGGCAGATGGTTTTCTTTCCTGGCCGTCTGCTGAAGGTCCTGAAAGTGAAGTAGATTGCAACGATAGACAGTGCTGTTAGTAAGGTACTTATAATGTAGGATTTTTTGGAAATTTATTGTAATTGCTTAATTTACTTGTTTAAACAGTTTTGAAGAAGTTGTCAAAGTGTATCGATTAAGCTGAAAAGCACAAAATGTTCACACATTTTTATCACATTTTCAATAAATTAGGATTTCATTTTTTCCCTTTCACTGCTCAGCATTACAGAATCAGTATATATGTCATGGCCTAATGTTAAACCAGTTGCAGTCTGTTACTATGGCTAAATGAAAGCTAAAATTACTGGAAGTGGAAACCCTGACACTATTGAAAAGCAACTGAATCTGGCAATCAACATGGATACAGATCATTGCTTTCTCTGCACGTGTTGTTCTATCTTGAAATCAACAAACTGTGGCGTTGCAGAGATGTACCTGGACTTGCTAGGGTCTGCTCTGATAACACAGTCTTTGTGTGATCATTTAAAGCCAACACAGAGCCATGGGAGTGTGTTTTTCTTATCTAATCCTTTGTAAGAAAGCACATGAATAGAATTCAGATTATTAAAATTTTGTCACTCCTTTAAATCTTTGAAAACTCCTTTTTTTGTACCTCTCTTCTTGTACCATGGAAAAAAAATCCTGGCCATACCAGTAAAACTTTTTTTAGACAACAGAATAGAAGCATTGTAGATCCATCACATGCGTATGCACATCAATCTGTGTCCATGAAGTCAACACAAGACAATAAGGTAATGTTATTTGTAATCAGAATAATCTCTGGGTAATTTATGAACAGAATTCAGATATATTTGAAACTGGTATAGTTTTTCAAATGCAATTAAAAAAAAAGATTTAAGCATTTTGCAAAGCCAAAATACCTCTAAGTGGCTTTTTAATGTGTAGGATTCCATAAGGGTTCATCATTTAACTGGGTGAGGAGGTCACTGGAGGTGGTAGCCCTAAAAGTTTTCACCTGAAACGAGCCAGGCCATTTATTGATTGAGGAGTGCTCATTGGAGTATATCGGTGAATGATTGACTGCATGCTAATCCCGCCCATGAGTGTGGTTCAGTAGCTTCATTTTACCCCTCACTGCTTTCTGCTGGTGATTATTTATGCTTCATTTCTGACAACACATTTTCTATGTGAGAAAATAAGAAAAAAGAGGGAGAAAAACCTATTTGCCGCACTTTAAATCATGAGGATTAAGTGCGTAAGTGAGCGAGAGAGTTAGAAAGAAACAGAAAGAGAAAGCACAATACCATTTCAGACACAAATGGCAGAAATACTGAGCAAATAAGCCACAGCAATTTCCCCAAAACAACACAAATCTTGTCCTTTTTGTTCAAATGAACATTGTGATTTTTTTCAGCAAGAAGACTATGAAGCAAACACAGTTAGAAGACAAACAAGCAATGCCAACATCCCTAATTATATGCTATTCATATTCTCTCTCATCACTTTGCAATGAAAATGAGAGCTGAGGAAGGCGTTTTACAGACAGCTAATTGTGTGCGCAACATTATGCGCTGCCAATGCACAAAGAACTCTTAGAGGCTACTGCTCAGTGTACAAAAATAAACTAAAATTCAGCAGAAAGATTAAGAGGCCTGGAAAACATTTTGCATTACTGTAGCTTGTTAGCACTATCTTTGCAGCACATCACTTGATAGGAGCATAAAGTGGCTATTTGTTTCAATCACCTGGGGTGCTTCCTTTTAAAGGCCAGCGATCGCACTGGCTTGCCTTTTACATTTGCACTGATTGCAGTGGCTATTTTGATTCTCTAGTTGCTCAGGCCAGACGACCTGCTGTTCATTCTAGTCACGCACTCAACTCAGAGCCAGATAGAAGAGGAAGCCAATTTAAAGGAGCGGTCAGTTTCACTGTCACTGAAAAAAAAAAGTACCAGGTGACTTAAAAAAAAATTAACTTCAAATAAGAACTCAGCTTTCTGTATTCATATTATCTCTTGTTCTGTTCATTTCTGATGTTTCACATCCAACTTCAGTACCAGGGTTTGGGTTGGTTGTGGTCAAAAAATAGTACCTTTAAAACAAATGTGATCCTCTGACTGGCTCACTAGTCCTGCAGTGTGATGGGGCTCTGGGTCCTGGGTCCTAACCCAAGACCGCCAGAGTCTTTAAGTGGCTTTGAGATGGGAGAAGTGATAGAGGCTAAGCTCTTAATAGCCATTTCTCTGTAATCTTTCCTATGAAAGGCTAAACTATGGGGGTATTGATTTGTTTGAAGAGGGGGTAAAAATAGAGGAGCGGGTGAGGAAAGTACTCCATCAGGATGGGACATCTTGAAATGTGACAAAGCTGTTCGCCGGCTGAGGAGATAAGCTCAGATTGAGCCCATTTTATCCGATAAATGCTGCGCAGTTTGCTCCAAAAGAGCAAAACAAAGACAAACTAATCAAATCCAAGTTGACAAGACTCTAACAGTGCTGCTCTTTCTGCTTTGGCTTGCTTTCTGTTTCCATTCACTTTGAAATCTCACACCGTGGTGGTCACATCAAAGGCTTTTTTGGCCTCCTCTGCGTTGGCTTCATGTTCTAGTCAGGCGTTCTTATTAACAGCACAGCTATTGTCACAAAAACTGCACACAAGCTCCATGAAGAGGCTGGGAATGTCCCCCAGTAGTCTATTCTGGTAATGCGAAAGTATCAAAGTTCTGGTTGTACTGATGTTTTTTTACATGAGTTATTCTCAAATAAAGCTAAGCAATGCTTCATGCCGTATCTCACCGCACGCTACACATATCTTCCCGTAGAGACAGCTGTGTAGGGTAGGGTGATTGAGCTATTATTAGATTTACCAGAGACAGAATTTTACCTTCTTCCTTAGGCACAGAAAAATATTTAAAACCCTACATAGTATAATCCTATTACATGTTTATGTGCTCAAAGTTTTAAGGGCAGGATTTCACATCAGCATCACATTGATAATTCTAGAATCTGGGAGTATGTTTTGAGCACAGACGGAGCATATCCTCATAACACTAGTTCATCTGTCGCTTGAGGAGGGGCAGGTGGTGTCACCCATGTTTCTTTATTTTGATGCTGACTTCACCTGTTCCTTGATTTTTCTCTACTTTCCAGGGGAAGAAAGAAGAAGAAAAACAGGGCATGGCTCCAATGGGTTCTGGCCAAAACCCACAACTGACACATCAGCACCTTGACTGTAATTAAGACAGTATTTCTTTTCACAGCTCTACTGTGTGCCACTGAAGAGACAATGGGTTTGTATATGTACAGGCTTTAGGGTTGCCTCATTCGCTGTAAAAAGATGAATAAGTTGTTTTTTAAGCAACTGCAAAGGCAACAATACCCATGTATTTAAAGATTTGTGCAGCTATTTAAAACACTGCATTGAATTTAATTTACTTAACACAATCATGCTGCAGCCATGCATGGTCAAGTTTGCATGCAGCCATTAACTATACATATTTGTACTGAATCCTAATTTCCCTTAAGCCTTACTCCTAATGCTAATCAAGAGACCAGAGGCCAGATGCATAAAACAGTGCATTTTTATAACTAAGGGTTTGCACCAATGCAGAAACGTGCATATGCAATCTCTTTGTTAGACATATAATTCTGTGCATATTGGCTCTCATTTATGAATGAAAGACTCATCGTAAAAATGTGGCACATTGTAAATAAATGAGCTGTGAACATATTCAGACACACCTCTAAATCTCATTTGCACTCTGTACTTCAACAACTAAACAGAAAAGCTCATGTAAAGTACAAGAAAATCTTTTTTAGCTTATGTTCTTTCTTTCTCGAGTCAGTAACTAAATAAAAGCTAAAAACAGAAGACATTCACACCAAAGAACCCTGCAGAAAGGATGCACCATCTGTCATTTTATTTCCACAAAATAAGAACAATCTGTTAATAGTTGCTCTTTTCTTAAAGTGGAATCTTTAGGGCTTTCCACAGCAACCTTTTTCATACAATATCATCATCCATAACTACAGTTATCAATGGCACACAGTTAAATAAGATCACATTTTTAATAATGGTAAGAAACCAGTAAAAAAAAATAATTACAGTTATGAAAGTATGTCTATTTTTTCATCTATTTTCCCCTCAACATATCATGGTTAAATTTCAAATTCTCGCTGGACTTTAATTTTTTTATACTAAATAGTACTGTGTGTGTGTGTGTGTTTGTGTAGCCCTGATTTTTCTTAAATTGGGGCTATGCTTTGGTCTCAATGAGAGCAATTGTTCCCAACAAGGTTGCCTTCTACATCCAATAAAGTTACAAACAGAAATAAATTCTCCACTGACCATGAAGACAAAGGCTCAGACACACATTTCTGGTCAGTGAGTGGAACATCTACTCCTCTGCTGCCTTCCATCTTCTGTCGTCTTCTATCCAGCAGTCATTAACCCTCATGTTGAGTTTATCTTTCACACACAAGGTTCTTGACCCTTTGACCACCAGAGTTTACTCATTATTGCAAGTGTTCGTGTGTGTGTGTGTGTGTGTGAGACTGTGTCAGAAAGCAATTGTCTTTCAGCCAACAGACTGAAAGTAGTCCAGTATATGGGCTCAAAAGAAAGTCATCGAGTGGGCCAAGAGAGGAATTACCAATTAGTTATTTATCATTTACAGCTCATTTATCTATAGCCTGCAACCATGCAAGTCAAGAATTATGTTAAAAGGAAAATTCATTTAAAAAATAATTAAGAGCTAAGGTACATAAAAGTAAAGCTTATTTGAATGAGTTTGTAGTAGTTTTGTTGCACCATGAGACTTGAAAGAGCTTATATATTCATGAGACAAAAATAGGTGCTGCTCTTTGTTACAAACCTCAAATCCCTAAGCCAAACAAGTATAGAGAAATGTTGAAAACAAAATTTAAAAAGACAAAAAAAATAAATAAAATAAAAACAAGAAACAAACAAACAAACAAAAAAGCCCAAAGCAGAACAAGCATGGGGCATTTGGGAGTTGTTACTCTCATTTATGCACAGCCTTGTGTTTGAGCTAGTGGGTGGTCAGGGGTTGAGTGTCCCTGTGGTAAAAGTCCACAGTGGCCTTAGTCTGTGAGTTATTGGCTAACAGGCTGTTGGCCTCAGAGAACTAACCTCTCACAAACGTCACTAGTTCCAGGCTTATGCAAACGTAGTGAAGCGATGAACACACAGGCATACTGGCATTACACGGGAATCCACCTCTACATGGAGGTGGAGGAATACTAGCCAATTACACAATCACACAGCTCTAAAGGTGAGAGGGAAGAAAGGCAGCTGTACTGCCCGCCTATCTCTCTGCACACCCAAACATAAGACATTTCATAGTGCACAAACCTAGACTTACTCACACACACATGCTGAGAAGGACCGAAAAAAATCAATACTGATCATAAGGCCAGCTGTTTTGGGGCTCTCACTCCATTACGATGCCGAATGTGAGGAGATTCATGACAGGCCACACTTCCTCACTCCTACGCCTTGCAGAACCACTGACAAATTCCACTTTCTGCTCTTCCTATCTCCCCCATTCCTCGCACACGTCCTCGCTCTGTCTCTCGCCGGGTTCGAGGTGATGGGACTGACACTGTGCAAAAGGGGTCTTTATGCAAATTAGATCAGCAATCCTATCACACCAATCCCACCCTACATCTCCCGCTCATTTGCAAATCTATGAATTACGGATAGCAAGGAGTGATAGTTTAACCTGACCAGAGCTGGTGGGCTGTAAAGGGGAGTTTAATCCAGACTAAGTGGAGATGCTAAAAGAGAGAATGAATGACTGCCCCCCCACCACCACCCCCGCTTTTCCTGCCTGCACCCTTTCACCACTCTGTTTCATCTTGTTAAAAAATTTACATAATTAACAATGCATAACGGCTCCTATAAAATAGACATAAGAACAGAAATAGGATAAACACAACACAATCTTCTATTTTCATATCTGTATGAGAAGGAACTTTTATTATCAAACAGATCACTGCAGTTAAGGGACTTTAATATTTAAATAAACTTTTATGTGGTCAAAGGTGTGTTTTCTGACATATTTAAACATGACTGGCCCATCTTATTTGACTGAAAGGTACGTGGATACGTGCATCACTTGGCCTCCTTGAAATGGAACTTTTTGCCCATTTGTGTTTTGTTATTGTGTATTAGAATGTCAATGAGCCTACATCTTGTTACCCATACAAAGCAACGGCTCTGTAACATAAATACAGGCCCTGAGGTATGCTCGTGAAAATGTCATGATTTGCTGAAAATATCAGTTATAGAAAAGAGAGAGAAAAAGCAGGATAAAGACAGAGAGAGAGAGAAAGGCAATCATTCTGTCTGGCACATAGACACACACAAGTATAAAGTAAATTGCCTGGAAATGGCCCATACTTATCTTTAGCACCGTAGTGTGACATACAAGCACAAACAAACAGACATCAGTAGAGATGTTTTGTTCATACGTGTGGTGCACACCGTTTCTGACATTTACTGTCTGTATTGGTCTACATTAGGCAGCAGCTCTACCTGTGGGGGTGACTCTGTTTTGGGTCCTGACTTGTCACACTCTGTGAGAGGCGTCAGGTGAAGTGCCCAAGGCAAAATTGGCCCTGTTTAGCCCCGCAGTATGCCCGTTTGTAATTGGCCAAAACACCAGGCGGCCTGTGGCCATTTGTCAGTTTGAATAATTGATACAGGGAATGGCCGCACTCACAAAAACATGCTGGCACTGTACACTAGTTCACATTAACATGCAGGAAAAATGTCATTTTCATGTGCAGTTCTATGGGGTGTCATAAATTATGTATGCGTTTCATTCAGATTAGCATCTAAAAACACAGACTCATGAACCATTAGTATAACTAATCAATTATAAAATGTTAGAAATTAGTGAAGATACAAGGAAAGGGAAATTAAACTAAGGAGATAGGCTGTCAAATTAAATGCTTCTTGTTAGGGAGGAGACGATGAGATTCTTGTCTGCGGCTTTCTTGATAACACAGGCCTCATTAATGACACGCTCTCTTCTTAAATAATCACTCTTAAAAAAATCATGAGTTCTAAGAAAATAATATAAAATCAAACATCAGTTAAAAGCAGTCAAAACGACCTAAATTTTTAAACAAGTCAAAACTTTTTGCTTCTTACAGTCAGAATAACTGCTAATTTTGATGAGTACCTCTTATTTCATTGACATTTTTTCTATCCCTTTTTCCAATGTGCTAATCGACTCCCTTTTGTTTTACCATGTTTCCTAAATGAGTGCTGTGATTCTCTATCTTGGTGTTATTTTTGTTTGTAGTAAAGGAAGCTTGAGCATGCATCGCCTTGTAATTAGTTGGAGAAACAACGCAAGACTGCAGCATTTTTGGCCTTGGCTTGTTTTGGTGTGGTTCAGAGAGTGGGAGAAACAGAAAAAGACAGATACAGAGAAACAGAGAGGAAGGCAAAGCCAGAACCCCATGTTGAGAGAACATAAGCTGCGTTGCAGGACTGCAGAATTTGCTGGCTGCCTTCTAATGCCAGATTAGAGATGGCAAAGCATTGTTTTACACGCCATGGCGTCAGCATGACAGCATGCATCGACACAGACTAATGAATTTGTCATTATGTTTGAAATGTTTGGAAATATTCTGAAATTAAATAATAAATTTATACTGATATATAAATTGTGAATTGTTTATAAAAACAACTATATTATGACATCCATCATTGCATGACAAGGTCTATTTTACTGAAATCATATATGTTGCATTTAAATATCTTTAGAAATAAATGCATTTAATTACATGTAAGATTACTAGATTATATTAATAAAACACCAACTGACAGAGTATCAAAATTATGTTATCAAAAGCAAACAGCTCACCAGGGCAAAGAATTGCCAAAGATCTAAAAATACCTGTTTCAACAGTTTGTAAAGTCATCAAGCAGTTTCTAAGTAATAAACTTACCAAGGCACTTTCTGGGCTGTGTCTTTAAAAAAAACAAATAAGAGAAGCATGAGAAGGTCAATTTTGATTTGAAGAAGACATTTTATATAGCTTCTAGCTCCAAAGCAGCTATACGCCTAACACTGAAGGTGCCATGGGCAAAAGATGAAAGGAAATATGAACATTGTCGATACAAGTTAGAGCAAACAGGGTTACCCAGAGTCACAACACTAGGTTTAAAGAGAGGGTCTTGAGTTGCTCAGCCATAATACTTTAAACCCAGCTTCAACAGCAAATGGAAATGGTTAAAGTAGCTGAAAACCAAATCAGTGAGTCCTGTTCTAAATCCAAATAAAAATCTGTGGTCAGAGATCAAACCTTTCTTTACTAAAGACAAACAAACAAAGTCTGCAGACTACAGGAAGCTGGCACAGAGAAGGAAGCGAATTCAGGAACTAAAAGCAGATGCACCTTCACTACAGGAAATATTACAGGCTGGGACTTTGGACTTGGCTATTTGGACTTTTTACAATGTGCTGAAAGACTGTGTTGCAAATTAAATACATTTTCCACTGTAATGTTGCATTGTGTCATACTGCAAACTTATTTTTCCATTTAGGTAAAGATTCACTTTGACATATTGATCACTCTAACAGTCTGGCTGTGTATAGATATGCATATGTGTTCAAATAGTTTTTTTTTAAAAGGTGTAACTAATAATATATTAAGTGTCAAAGAATGTTTTGCCTAAATTCATGATGTCATTCAATTAAAAGGCCTGAAGAAACGTAACTTTCTTATTGCTCACTTCCCTGATTTCTCAGTGATAATGTAGAGCACGTCTACTCGTCCATGAAATGCAAAACTGCAAGAAAACCAAATATCAAAACGCTTTTCCAAAACAATTTGGATTTGCACAGATATTTCATGGCTTGCTTCATTGACCATGCTCCACTTCTCCTTACGGTGTCATTAAAAACAAAAAAAAAAGACCCCACTGACAGAGCACAAAAACGGGTTTCCTCTTCTTGGTGTAGGAATAAAATGCTTGCAAACTGCATTTGCTTCTTTTTTATGTATTGGGTTACAGAGTACACCATGTGTCCCGTAGAACATGGATGCAGGCCTAGAGTAGCTTCGGCATGTGTAGTTTTTTTCCTATCATTGTTTAGTGTGTGTGTGCTTCTTAGTCTGTGTTTCTTTGATTCACGTGCATATCAGCATCCAAACCACATTTGCAATTCACAGTAGCCTCCCTCGTGCATTGTCCCAATCTCTGCCTACTTACACTGTTTTTCTTTTTTTTCCCCTCTGTGCATTGTTTTGGCCTCCAGCTATTGTATCTGCTTAGATTGACTGGTGGTTTGGCTTTACCTCTTGGCTTCAGGATGGGGGAAAGAAGGGAGAAGATAACAGAGACAGACAAGGTCTTGATCACACACACATACATCCACCACTGCCACCGCCTAAATATTACTCCACAATGCACCCCATTCTACCAAAACAAATAACATGATAATTTTATTTTTATTTTGATCTCCCCTGTCTTTAACAATCCTTTTTACATCATTCCTGCCACTCAGCCCCTTACTTTTTTCTATTCTCATTCCAAACTCCTTGATTCTCTCTCTCTCTGTCTCTTCTCATTTCTCCCCTCTCAAGTTTAGCAGAGAGGAGTGCCAGTGATTAGGAGGCGTTAGAAAGAATGGACGTGCTGTTCCCATAAACCACTTTGTGCTGTCAACACCAGCTTTTGTGAAATGGAATCAGATAAAAAGAAAAAAAAAACAAGAAAAAAATAAAATCAGCGCGTGCGTATGTGTGCGTGGGAGGGAGGGGGGGCAATTAGAAGTGTAGCCCAGCAGCTCCGGTGAGACACATGACTCTCTTACCTACTACTGTAAAGTCAGTTTGCCCTTCAGCTGAACTTTGGCTCACTTGAGCACAGCAGAGAGAGGCCAGACAGAGATGAGAGGTGGGGAAAGACAGAGAAAGAATAAAGGCTGCAAAAGGACTGGCTCACCATGGTGGAATTAATACCACGAGTCCCCTTTGCTCATATAGTCATACCATGCGCCTACAACTATTTGGCCACATACGCAGGCGCGTGATGGGACACTTTGGCAGGGGGAGAGGGATACAAGAGGTGCAGAATGCAGTCGCGCAGAATCTTCCAGGGCAAAGGGAAACATGAGTTCCAGTGGCTTTATCAGCTGCCTGCTGGGGCTTCTCTCTCTCTTTCTCAGCTGATGAACTTCTTTTTATCTCCAATAAATTAGCAGCTGCAGCACAGCCGCATCCAAAGAACACTCTGTTACCATGGAAATAAATTTGCGTGAGCAAGAAGATGTGGAAATGGCCACTGGTTGACTAAAAGCTGATCCAAGATTTGACATCATTTAAAACTTTCGCGTGTTGGAAAAAATTCATCTTCATAAAAGCATGCAAGTAGGCATGTGAGTTGAGCTGAGGTTTAACATTTTAAAGTGTGAAAAATTATTTTAAAAAATGTTTAAGAGGTTCCTCAAAACTCTTGACAGCTTCTGTGTGTTGCCAGTGTCACAGAAGACTATCAAATAAGTTCAATTAACAATTAATGATCAATATTGCAGTATCATAATACTGAGTAAAATCAGACTGCCATGTCCATATTTGAATCATTTACACACAGTATGACTCTCAATGGGCTTTGAGCTTCAAAATAATAAAAGAAATCTGGCAGCGCGCTCTAACATGTAGTCATTCTGAGCAAAGAGGACTGCTCGATAGAAAAGGTATGTTTAGAAACATGGTAATAACATACATAATCTAAAATTAATTTGATTTAAAAAACTTTTATGAGCTATGGTAAGGCAAGTTATTAAGACATATTATAAAAGTGTAAATGCTGAATCAAAATTATTTATTAAGTGAAGGAGTATTTTATTATGAAGAATGCTCATGGGAAGTATAATTTTACCTTCAGGGTAAGACCAAGATCTATAAATTTGCTGTACCCACCCCAGTCTGCCATGTTTACTGAAGTTTTAAAAATGGATTACAATCAATTGATCTCCTATGCTTATATATAAATTATACATTATTATAAATTTGTGGAGGTAAAATGAATATCTGGTAACTCCACATACTTTTTTTTTTAATCACACCTCAATCGGCACTCCACTTCTAAGTTATGTGTGTAGTATAAATTATTTTTCTTTTAAAGTTCATGCAGACCCAATATATCTGCATGCTAAGAGGCCAAACTTGCTCTTTGTTCCCTTAGCTGAATTAGCAGGCCAAAAAGAGAAAAACAGTGTGCTTTTACTGCATATTCTCATTTGTAGTGAGCATGCATCATCTGCTTAGAGAAATCAGGGTGAGCCATCAGAATATTAAAGAGGCTGACATTTACTTGGAAGGTAGTTCTGTGTGTCTATGCCTTTAGTGTCTACTTAATTATTGTGTTCACTACTTCCCACTTTGGTTTCTCCCCTTCACTTTTTACTCTGACACACCAGCAGTACTGATATGCCTAATAGCGGTGCATTTTAAGTTGTCTGTGTTTGCAGGCGTTAGATTTGCAGGGACAAGAAGAGATGGAAGGCACAGAACAGGAAGTAAGTAAAAAGGGAACAAAGACTGACAGTGAGGGTGAGTGGCTATTCTCTTATGCTGACTGAATGGAGTGTCAAAACCGGAGTGAAGTGTAGCAGGGCCATGAAAGATTGAATGCTTAGCGAGACTCCATGTTCCACATACCATGTACAGACTGACGGGAACAGACAGAAAACGACAGGAGTCGCAATGATAATGTGGTTTGAATGAACTCAGAGAAACACAATGTTAAAGGCAAGCTTTATGCTGTATTGCATTATAAAGCTAATATATTATTGTTATGAGTCTTATTTTGGCATTAAGTTAAAGCCTTTCACACTCTTTAGTGAGCCATTCCTAGACTCACTCCTACTTGCTACTGCTTCACACTACTGCCCAATAAAGCTGCAATGCTATAAAAATAATCTTAAAAAAGGGTAATCAAATAGTTATGGTATCTCATAAGCTTCAGAATTCACTGAAATACTGAAAATGTGAATCACAAATCAAACTTCCGAAAGTACTACCACCTGTTCTCCTGTGACTGATGCTTATTCCTTTAGCCACTAATTGGCACTTATGGGGAACCCTCCCACATACACTCGGTGTATCTCTTCCTCCATCACTCTTCACATGCACACACATACACACCTAGGAAATGGATTGACCTCATTCGTAGGGCTTGAGGGGCTACATTAAAGGGTCTCTTACTCTCTATCTGGCAGATTGTCAAAAAATGGGTGGTCAGTATAAGTGAGAATCATGCCCTAGTTTGGCTCAATCTGTTGGGAATCAAATGGTCTTTTGACAAGGCTTTTAATGGAAAGGAGTGTTTTATGTGGATCAGGACCTTTGCACTATATCAAAGCAGCTTCTGTATCTTTAGCGTGGTGGACACCGTAGTAGAACATTCCTGTTATTATTTCAAAACTGGATCCTTGTAATTTGTAACAAGGTCTGGGGACTTTACATGCTACTCCTCCCGTTTTCAATCCCCCCCTTTCAAACTTTGGACCTTTACCTCTTGTGGTACATTCAAAATACAACGAAACTTCCATTGTATTTTTATTTTAAGTTGTTTCATGATCAAACAGTGTAACAAACTGCAAGTTAACGTGCACACTGCTGTGCCAACACACACAACTGTATGCAGAGATATCCTCACTCAAAGAGCACACTGCCATAAATCATTTAAAGCGTGAGTCTTTTCTGAGAAATGCTTCGGATAAAAAACAGCCCACCTGAGCCCTCCAGCACATAGATCAATCATGTATCACAAGAAAGTCAAGGGAAGAGTGGGATAACAGTAGAAAGGGGAATGTGCGCCTGTCCGTGCGCACAATGCATTATGCATCGGACGTTCAATCCAGTGTGCAATTAGCAGTACAAGCAAACAGTACATGCACTGAACCATGCTTGGGACAGTGTTAAGGCATGAGAATCTTGTTTTCTCCCCACAATACAATACCTTGCTTTTTTCTGCATTTCCCAAGTGAAGGGAGGGAATGGGGATAAGAAAAGGATAAGCTATGTGCTTGTTCTGCCCTCTTTTTGAAGGGAGCAATGTGACATACTGTATGTAAAGATTGGACTAAAAAAGGAAGCCTATAATAACAACATCGTAACAACAAGCAGTAGTCCTACTTCCCAGACATTAATAAAGTGATTTTTCTCCTTGTAAATATATTGGTTAATTGGGTGCATTCTACCACAAGTTGTTCTTAATGATGTAAACAAATATATAAATATGTGTGTGTGTGTGTGTGTGTGATTACTTTGAAACTATGGGCCTAACCACTCAACCAATGCTGTTTTGCAAATGACCTTTTTTTAAGGGGGAATGCTCCTTTGTTCCTGGCCTGACATGGACTCAGGGATGACATTCCTTCAGAAAGCACGTTCCACATCGGATGCAATCTATAAAATTGCTAGGCTGGATCAATTTGGGCCCAGAGACGGAGTTAGAGTCAGTCCTCCCATGAGTAGCAGAGTTGTGTGTAGCCTTATCCCCTGATGGATGTTGAGAGGGGCTAACTTTAATCCTGGACTAACAGGCAGTTCTCTGGCCCTTGATTGCTGTGCTGCACGGAAAAACAGCCCAAGGGACCAAATATAGTCTTCCTTTGATGCCAGAGGACCTGGTGAAGATTTATATTTGGGTGTATGACTACATATGTGCATACCTGAAGTGAGAGCAAGGAAAATAAGAGTGTGTGAGAAACAGATTGAATTTGTTATTTTGTGTTTTAGGTTTATATTCGCTTTGGAATTCTAGCCATCAATAACAATCTTGCTGAATAATAAGGTATTAAGACCTTGAGTATACAGATTAAAAGACCTTTGATTTTTCCAAATCCAGCAGATACTTTAAAGCAATATAAAAAAAAGCCCACCACCCTCTTTCATGCAAATTAAGAAGGCAGACTGTGATTTAGAGGTGCAGCATCTTTCTACAGGATATAATGACGTTTTAACATAAACGTACGCAAGCTCGATGAAATGTGAGTCTCTTTATTTTTACAAATAATGTTTTCTTTGGTTTTTATACCTTTTGAGCATCAGTGTTACAAAATACACACTATTAGACAGTTTCTGTCTCTACAATACAAGTTGTAACCGTGTATTAAGAGCTTATTAGCAAATTCTTTGAATACAAAAAATAACTGGCTCAGTTTCCACAGAGGGTGAGGCTTTATTTGTTTTTATTTGTAATTCAGGTTATAACTTTATATCACACGATGAGAGGATAGATGACATCTGTAGAGAATTTCAAGCTCAATTTCCAAGCCTTCATATGGATCTTTCAGTGGCAGCGTTTGTACAACTCTGTATAAAACAGGTAGGCTACTGAAAATCCTCCAGTGTGCTATTACAGCTTCGTGTCTCAAACAAAAATAATTCCCACATAAAGTCTGGTTGTGCGTAGACCTTGCAGCATTAGTGCAAAAATTTATGACCACCCTCAGCTGCTTGAAGTGTGACTCTCTTGATGGCTAGAAATCTTCTGTTTTTGAAAACGTGAGGTACTAAAGCACACATATGGTCACTAGCACGCTGGTCAGACAGCAACAGGTTATGGTTGTAGATTCGTTAAAAGCTTTAACTCCTGTAAACATTTGAACTGAGAAGAGACATTTTTAACAAAAACTTCATTTCGAGGCGTTGCTTGCCTCAGGCAAAGATTTCATGTCATTATTCAAACTATGCAATGTAGTCATTGTTTGAGGGTGTAGAACAACCAAGAATGTTCCCATACTGCCTCATCTGTATGGATTAATTAAAATATAATTAAGGTGAGTAAGTAAATGTATATCTGAAATCTTAATGAGCAAAAATAAATCACTTCAACACATAATTATATAAATGTACCAATCCCCTGGGAGAAAATAAGCAATTTAAAAAAAGGGCCACATTTTGGGGCAGGGACACTCATGTCATTGAAGGTGAAAGTGCCAACTTGCATGGCGTCTAGGCCTAGAGGCCATGCGATATGCGTCGTTGCATTATTCTTAACTGTGCCAACAAGTAATCACCCCCATAAGCCTACGCTCCAAAATATGTGCCCTCAAATGCACTAACCTGCCAAAATGCTCTCATGCACACCAACCCATCCAACCTCAGTGTATTCTCTCCATCTTCCCCAGGAGAGCAATAAATGAGCAAAATATATATTTTAATTGAGCTACTTAGAGTGGCTTATGCCCTTGTGAAAACAAAAAGCCTGGAACTTCTTTACATACACATTGTACGATGTTCCACATCATCCATCTCTGCTGCCAGTGAAGTTACCTTGCCAGAGGGTGCAGCTGTACACTGCATTGCCTTCCTACAGGGACAGGGCACTGACACTTCCAGCCACTTTTTCCCATCCTTCTCTACTTTCCTTCCTTCATCTGAAAACTTCCTTCCCTCCTTCATGCTACTGCAAATAAACAGCTGAAGGAGCTTAAGGGTAGCAAGAGTGGATGATTTCTTTTTCTTCACGCTCCTTCCCATTTCCTCTAAAGTTACAGCCTTCCAAAAATGGCCTTTAATGGGAAACTGAGGACAAGCTAAATGGAGACTTTATCTGGCCATCGGTTGGCAGTTAGAACTGCTGCCAAGTGGGCTTTGAAATCTCCTTAAGGCAACTCTGAGGTGGAGAGAGGAGGACGCACAGAAAGGTGGGGTCAAAAGTAGAAGAAAAGGAGAAAAAGATAAGGGGTGTATACTGGATGGAGACAGGGCAGTGAGACAGAGAGCGCACTGATGAGAGAGAAAAGTGGCTGAAAATTACAGTACGAACGTGTGCATATGAGGGAGAGACAGGAGGAAGGGGTGGAGATACAATCGGTCAGTGAGGACTAGAGGAGGTCAGAGCTGGATTAACCTGTATGAGGATTAGATGGAACTATGAGGGGAGCCTCAGGCCTACAGCAGCTGTTGCCCAGGGTGCTGGTCACTTTTCATTGTGAGATTTTTGTTTGTGTTGATATTAGTTAACAGTTGACATAGACTCATATGTATGTCTCAGTTTCAGGGAAGTACACATTGAAGAGCTGAGGCTTTGTTTCCATGTTGATGCAACTAAATCTCCTCATGGGAGGAAATATTTGGTATTTTCCTGATGAAAGATAAAAGATTGACAACTGCTGCAACAATTACTTGAGCAGTCACAGCCTGATTTTGTGATGTTTATTTTGAGTGATGTACATTATCTGGTCTGTTGAGCAGTTTGTTGATTTACCAACATTGTGACAGCTGCAAAAACACCTTCAAACTAATCATTTTCATCATGTTTGGTTGTTGTGGTGTGTGCTGAATTTAGCACAACACAGCAACAAGTAAACGTCTTATGACTGTCATCCAGGAAGACACAGTTAAGTTTTAAACATAAAGCATGTGGCATCATTTTTAGATATTAAACTAAATATTTAACTCAGAAACATCATCAGAATAAGAAGAAAATAGTCTCCCAGAAACACCAGGAGAAACTCATCCATTTATTAATCTCCAATTGACTGTATTACTGTAATGGTCTTTTAACAGGATTTCTTAAAAAGAGCATTAAACCTTTGCAGCTCATGTAGATGCTGCTGCTGGAGCTTTAACCAGGACTAAGAGATCTCGACACATCACACCAGTTTTAAAATCTTTACACTGGCTTTCAGTCAGTCGCAGGATAGATTTTAAAACTCTGCTGACTGCTTGTAACTCTTGGAAATGTTTAGGTTGAGAATACATCTGTGATATGTATAGAGAATATAAACCAAGCAGAGCTCTTAGATCCAAAGACTCAGGTCAACCACAGTCCAGACTAAACATGGAGAAGCAGCATTTAGCTGTTATGCAGCAAACAAGCGGAACAAACTGCCAGTAGAGATTAAACTTTAACTACATGTAGATATGTTTAAATCAAGATTAAAGCTTTTTTTCTCATGCAACCATGCATAGAATGTGCAAAGCAACTTTTAATTAATCTTGCTGTTATTGATTTTAATTGAATTCATAATTTTGTTGTGATCTTTTGCTATTTGTTGCTGTTTTTTCTTTACATCTGCAATGCTTTTGCTATTTTTGTGAATGGTCTTATACATAAAATGTGCAATACAAATTACCTTACCCTGCCTATAATTTAACCCCAACTACTAGAATTCCCAACTGTCCCTGGAGAAGATGCTGAACCCTTTTATTGCATTTGATGGGTTTCTTTCTGGTTGCCTCTATTTTTATCAGCATTCATTGCCCCTAATAACTGCACTCATTGCTTCTGTTCATGTTTTTAGATGGCCAACTACGATACTTTTGAGTTCCTGTTCTACATCATAAAGTCATTGTCTTTATGAGATTTTTTTTACCAATACAAAGATGAACAAAGCCACTTTTGTTCAGGCAAAGAAAAACCCTTAAGATATGCACCTAATAAGTTTAATCACCTTGCATTGTCTGCTTTGAGTAACTATATGTTCTACTTTGCATTTGACATTAAGCTTCTGTCAAGTTTTATGTTTAAATATGCATAACCATGCTACCAAGTGTCATCCTTCACACATATAAACACACAAATAGTTTCATTAGAGCCCTCTACCATCTGTGGAGTTGCCCATTTCTTTTTCTTTCTTATCTTTTGTACCTGCAGAGAGGCTCTGGGCTATGTCATCTAGTCTCTAAACACACACACACCCACACACACACACATAGATCCTTCCTCCATCACAGTAGGAGACAGTGGGCTTGGCTTTTACTCTGATCTCTCTACGCAGCCTCCGAGCCTTGGAGATAGGGTCAGCCTAGCACATGATGGCCTTCCAATCCGTCTCTGATACAGACAATTCTTACACACATAGCCACAGACACTCACACCACTGAGCATGCACAGTCTCAAACTCACAACACGGGTCAATAACCAGGGTATACCAACAGCAATCACAGGACTGCTGGACGTGTGGGCTGTGTATTTGCGTGACATTCGATCGAATGGATTTGCCTTGTTCTTTGCCAGTCTCCCGGGGGAGGAAGCCATGGGTGGAGAACTGATCTGTGGCATTCTTTCAAGGATGATGCTCTCCTCTGTCTCTCTGATGATGGTGGCCTTGATTCGCAATGGGGACACCATAGGTCCTGTATTGAAACAATTGCTCCTCGACAAGGTCTTCGTATGCTTTGTTGACACAGGGGGTGGTTTGTACAGCGTTAAAGGTTTGGTTTTTGTTTTCACACAAGCATGTGGGACGTTGTAAGTTGGTGTATCATGGTGCCTGTCTTTGAGCAATGTGTTTAGGAAACAGACAGTGAGTAAGAGAGAGAGAAAGAGAGAGAGAGACTTTATCTGTATTGTCAGGGGATAATCACACAGCACACCCTTGAATATCCTGTGTGATAAAATCTGATGCGACACTGTGGGATAGCAGGGATGATTGAACTCTTGTCTTAAAGAAATCAAGCAAATCCACCTTCGCTCTGCTTGAGATGGATATAACACAACAATGTCAAATGACTATGTTTAGAGTATGAGGCAATCAGGGAAGAGGTAGGCCAGCATGCCTTTTCCCATGAGCCTAAGAGCATGAAACATTGCTAACACCAGAAATGAATTCATCTCAAACAATCCTTCAGTGAATTTAATCTCAAAGACAAATTCTACTCTCTCTCCTCTCTCTATCTATCTCTCTCGCTTTGTGTGTACTCCTGAAGCAAGCAAATAAAATGCAACAAAGACGTTAAACAAGCTGAAAAGAAATGGCTTCAAGCAAGAAGTTGATTTAAAATAGTTAATTTGTAATGATGTTTTATATTTATTTAGGTTTCTCTCTGAACTTTTTGGAACATAATAGATCAAGCCGAGTGGTTTGTCAGAAATATAACTACAATAAAAAGAAAGAAAGAAAGAATATGAAAAAACAAGATAAAGTCAAAAAAACCTTGTATAAATCAGTAGTTATTGTCACAACAGGACATAAAAAACACAAAGTTTTAAAATAAATTGTTGAAAGTGAGTCATTTATCAGAAAAGATGTGAGCTCATTTTGAAACAAAATCTCAAAGGAAGATGAAAGAAGTGGGAACAAGAGGTGGCTTGTAAAATTAAAAAGCTTCAGAAAGAAACATTCAAAGAAATATTTTAACCAATTTGTTTTGGTAGCAACAAGCAACATGATTTGGCAAAAGATCTTTAGAGAGGTAGAGACTATAGGTAAAATGCATATTCTTCTTGGAAATTATAGTTCTCACACACTCAAGCTAATGGTAAAGCACTTCTAATACAGTAGCAGATAAACATTCCTGATGCTGGACTAGTCGGCCTAAAGTGAATGCAGTTCACTGGGTGAAAACATTTGGTGCATAAAACACAAAAACTGTGAACACACACAACTTTACAGCAGCTAAAACCCTATAATAACATTTTTTTCTCCCAGTAGTCCTGCAACTGGTCCTCTATGCCATTTGCTTTAAAAACCATTAATATCAGTCAAGGGAACTCTATACTCTGGTGAACATGGCCTAGTTTCTGATTTCTTTAAGACCCATTGGTGCTATTCAGTTCTTGTTCAGCAAGTATTATTAAGAAATAGCAAAATGTCTCACTTTCAACATTTGTTCTATTCAGAATAAAATAATGTCATGTGGATATAAAGGGTTTATCCCAGCAGAGGCAGAGTACTGAAATCATTTCCACTATCTTTCGATCATTGAGATATAGTGTATCATTTGTTTTGTAGTTACCCAAATTTGGACCATTCAGGTCAATTATCTTAGATAATTCTGCAAAATATGCAAATTCCTAAAGCAGCCCGACCAAAGGAGGCCAGTCTTTGGTGTAGTTTCTAGACTTCTTGCATGAAAATACTTTCACCAGTAGTTCATAGAGGAACAAACATCCCAAAATGACAGGGATTGTCCATTAGCATGCAATCTGCAGTGCATGCAGATGTGGAAAAGCTGAGCTCATAAAAGTCTTGCATCTCTGGAAGATTCTCCATGCTTGACCTTACGGATAATACTTCCGCTAGATTTTGGAGTGCTTAATAAGTAATATTCTGCTAAAGGCCAGCAGCAGGTATTTGGAGCAGAGAATCATTATTGAATGGAGCTCAGACCAAGTTTATAGTCCCAATTATAAGAAGCTATAAAAGTCTGAAACTGGTCAAACAAAAAGTTTCACTCAGTTTCCACGCTGCAATAGAGAGAATCTTGATTAGAAATTCATTTTAGAAATGAGAAGAGCAATTATGATCATGAGATGGGGAAGACATTGCATCATTCTTATACCAGCTTTTTATCTCTGGTCAGATCAAACCTAATATCTGATTAAATTTACAGTCTTTCAGACTGAAAGTGAATGAAAAGAGACACATAATGACCGTGTCCACATAATGAATTTTGAGTTGGGTATTTAGTAATATAGCAATCCTTATAAGCCAACATTTTTCTAAGGTAATTGCTTAATATGAATATTATTATCTAAACATATCAGGAGAATTTACAGCAGAGTAGTTAATATTTCATTTTGATATCTGGGATGAGGTTTATTATCGATGATGGTGTATGAAGTATATGGAAAATTTTTTTTAATACATACTGAGGGTTTTTCATTACAGCTAACAAAACCACAGGAAAGTTCAGGCATTCAGCTGCTGCTGATATAATATCATGGCATCCTTTCTTTTTCTGTCAGCTCTATTCCACCATGCTGTCCCTGAACCCACACTTGTTCCTTCTTCTTTTTCAGGGTGTCATTTGTCTTCTTGTGTGTCTTTCTGCCAGTCTCTGTCATGCTTTCACCTGCACCCTCCTCATCGCTTCAATCTCCCTTCCCGACCAGGAACAGTTTCAGGTGAGGCAATTTCATCTTGGTCATGCCTCTTGTTTGCACCGGTCAATTCTGCTTCTCCAGAATGGCCTCCTCTCTTCATCCAGGGCCTTTTCATTTGGACAACTTGGCTTCTTTGCCCTAACCCTGAAATTACTTTTGGGAGTTTGTGAAAGGGGTGATGGGTTACTGTGATATGGTGCTGTCTTTTCATGCTGGACAGACAACAGTAACCAGTGGCAGAAAGTGTTGTTTTTTTTGGTTCTTTTTCCAAATTCAGACAAAAGTTGAGGGCAACAAGAGCAGGCCTTATAGAGATATCATGATACCTTGTACTAATTTAAAAATGAACACCGAGATTAGCTATCTATTACAATCCACAAGTGCAAAGGTTTAAGAGTTTGCACAACCAAATCTGACCATGTAATGCTGAGTTTGCTGCAAACAATTTAAAGACAAATTGCCCAAATCCAAAGTATAAGGAAGCATAAGAAAGGAACATAGAACATATGACAGAATATGTACAAAACTGTACTGTGGAAAGTCAGCAGACTTCTCTTAAATGTTAAGAAGCTATCAGTGTGCAAGAGACTTGAGAAAGACAGCCCTTGGAAAAAAAAACTGGGATTTTTTTTTAACAAGTGAGCACATTTACGTTATTCATTCACCACTTGTATCAGGGAAACTTTTATACTTTTATGACCAGAAAGGAAACTTTTCTTTATAAGGTCATTTGACAGCTGTAAATGCTTCATAAAGATTGGCTCCATTTGTTTTCTTTTACAGCCCTGTGATGGACTGGCAACCTGTCCAGGGTATACCAATATCAGCTGGGATTGGCTCCAGTCACCCCAACCCCCGACCCTGTTCAGGCAATGAGCAATAGATAATATATGGATGTTTTCTCTGACAGTTTGCTCAGTTTCCATATTTAGTCTTTGTACTTATTTATTATTTACCTTTTTAGATTTTAAAGGAAGTTATCAAATAGCTTAGAGGTGCATTATTGCCAACTGCAGAACTGAGAAATGCACATCAGACTCTGTAGATGCATCAAGTTTCAAACTTTTCACCAATATTCACATAGATTCAATCACGGTTTCCTTTTAAAATTTGGTTGTATTGCTCAGCCCCAATAGAAGAATGTGCACTGGTGGAACTGGTATACAAACACACAAAAACACAAATGTTAGATGGCAATTTTTGTAATTTTACTTTTTGCAACTCATTCACTAAATGGTCCAGATAAACCAACCATATTGCAAATTCTACATCTTCAATAAAACTTGTCATTTAACCAATGCAGGATGATAATATATATTATATATTGCTGTTATCTATAAGAAAAGGGATTCTAAAGCCAACCACTCACTGTGAAGAAGGTGCTCATCCCAGCAGTAAGAGAGTACATTGATTGGTATAAACATATATACAGGCAATTCAGTTGTTAAGAGCAATTTAGCCTCATCTGCGATCACAAAAATATCTGGTTTCAACTTGTATGTTTTGTCACGCTTCATTCTGCCAAGCAATTAAGCTAGACACAAAATGATGGAAGCACAGCACAACTTAATTTACTCTGCCATAGCAGTAAGCTTATCAGGTGAAACTGATTTTCTGAGGAAATGTTGCTGTGTAGCACATTATGCTCAGAAGACAACAATGGCATACAAAGTGGGGATGAATGTTCTCTTGACAAAGTGCTTTAAAGTGTAGATGATGTAGTCAGCAGCTCATTAATGCTTTGTTAACATTTTCTGTAATGTGAAATAAATTAGGCACAAGCAATAAGGCAGCCTCTTTTCCAAGAATAGTCTCTTACCTGCTCATAAGCCTTGACATTTCAGAAAAGGGAGACCTTTAACTCACCAATCAAGTTTTGCATTTGGTAATAGACATGAGTCTAATCCAATGATGCTGATCCAGAAGTAAGCAAGGAGCAATTAGCTGCCTCACTATTTCACTCTTCCCTCACTTACGTCTTATTTAAACTCCTATCTGAAAGACCAAACTCACCAAATTTTTAAGCTATTAGCCAATCATTTTCTCTCAGATCATCAGTTGTCTGTTTTACTTACTCAAATGCTGTCATGCTCATCTAATGGCATGACCCAGGTGTGTGCATGTAACAGAAATTTGTGTATGTGTGTGCGTTTGAGTGCATGTACTAATACATACTCTAAAGATGCATCTGTTACCTGCACCTCCTTCACGTGTCATTGACTATAGGAAATGAGAAGCCTTCACCTCTCAGCCTCCCAAGGAATAGGAGCTGAATGGCACACAGCTCTGACCGGAGGCAATCAGAGTTAGCTTTAACAGTCACAGCTAATGAGAGAGGGCTTGTGCTGTGACTGTGTAAAGACTGTGCAGAGCTACAGCTAAAGCAAACACGCTCAGTTGATTTTGACGCATTGCACGCACACACAAAGAGAGAAAAAAATAACTATTTAGATTGTATTGGCATATAGGTGGGGATAAAATGAGAAAAACAATACAAAATATTTAATAAAATGCTTCAAGCACCCTTAGCAATCAGTAAAATACTCAAGTAGGAATTTAAGTCTTCAAATTATATTAGTAATATTCAATAATATCAAGTATTTTTTAAGTTTTATTTTATTTTTTACTCATTATTATTGAAAGATCAAATCAACTAAGCAACTCAAAACAAGAGGAAATACAAACAGGAGAATGTAGCAGGGGATTTTGGCACTTTTTTGGGAATGCTACCACACATGTAAAATTGTGTTGCTTAATTCACAAATTCACAATCTTTACAATTTATGCCTTGTTGTTAAGGCAGAGTTCCAGACTGCAACCTAATAGTCACATTTTGCAACTAATATGTGGATCAGTGCACATAAAATTTTCATTTATTTATTGTATTTTTTTTAGTAGTATTATTTTAGCTTTTCTTATTATTGGAGTTATTTCAATTTTAACTACTAACCTTGAAGGACCTCATAGTTCCTACATATGTTACAAACAGAGCACTCCGCTTTCAGACTGCAGGTCTACTTGTGGTTCCCAGAGTCTCCAAGAATACGATGAGAGGAAGAACCTTCAGCTATGAGACCCCTCAGGCAGACACCTTCCCTCCCTTTTAAAATGAAGCTTAAGACCTTCCTTTTTAACAAATCCTATAGTTAGGAATAGTCTAACTACCCATTAGTTATGCAGTCATGGGGATGTCCCATATTGCACTGAGCACTTCCTTGTCCTTTCTCTGTACTTATCTATTATATGTTAATACATGACAGTATTGACATCTTTAACCAATTCTTCTAAGGGTGAGGGTGTGTGTGTGTGGGTGGGTGGGTGGGAGTGTGGCGGGATGACAAGCAGGGGGGCAGGGGTAGGGTGTGAGAATGAGTGTGCAGATATGGAGTAAGGGGTGGGAAGATTGAGTGTGATGGGGTGTATGTGGGGAGAGGGGCAGTAGGGGAGTGTGGGGATAATGGTGTGTGTGTATACATATGTGTTTGGGGGGGTGGGGAGGTGCATGGGTATGTTTGGGTATGTTTGTAAGAGGAGAAGGGTGGTGGGGTGCGTGTGGATAGGTTGGATATCTGTATGGTTTGTGTGTGCGGAGAAGGAGTGGTGGGGTTTGTGTGAGTGATTGTGTGTGTGGGAGTGTGTGGGGTTGATCCCTGGGGTGGATGTCTGGGGGCTCTGGCTTCTCGCGGGCACTTGTCGGCTCTTCTGCCTGTAGGGGTCGCTTTCGGGCGCCGGGGACCCTGGGCCAGCACTCTGCCTGCCCTGGGTGGCCGGTGCCCGGTAAGGTCGGTGATTCCCAGCCTGGGCCCGCTGGGGCCCGTTCCCCCTGACTGCAGGGGGCTCTGGCTGGGACCTCCTCTCTGCTGCCTCTGCTGGGTTTTCCCCGGGGTGGGGTGGCTGGGGTCCCTGTTCGGTGATGGCTGCTGGTTGCCCTAGTCTCGGGTGGCCCTGACCTGCCTCTGACTTTTGTAGGTAGGGGGTTGCCTTGGCATGATCACCTCACTCTGAGCACTTTTCACCTCGTATGCTCGGCATGATCACAGTCACTGAGCTATTCTTTAGGTTTATCCAGGTTGAACATGTTTTGCTTGTTCATCTA
>JBAMHV010000005.1:6477761-6558387 GCA_037177535.1 Pseudomugil gertrudae | reverse complement strand
GACTGTGGGAGGAAGCCAGAGTACCCAGAGAGAACCCACGCTAACACGGGGAGAACATGCAAACTCCACACAGAAAGATTCCCAGTTCGACCCCTGCCCCGTCGCAGGCTCAAACCAGCAACATTCTTGCTGTGAGGCCACAGAGCTAACCAACTGCGCCACCATGCAGCCCCGTGCAGAGTTGAATAAGCTATTTAACAATGCATGAAGCTCTATCCAGAAGGGTTTAACCACTGGGCACTCCCAGAAGATATGCCAGTGGTTGGCTTCCCTGTGTCCACATTGCCTCCAGCATGAAGCTTCTTCTCCGGTAAAATTAGTTTTTTGTTTTGGCGTAATAAAGAAACGGATCATACACTTTCAGCCAAACTCATGCCAGGTGTGGGAGCTGGTGCATTTCCATGGAGATTGGCAGATGTTATGACAGTCCTCTTCGGGTATATTAGGTTACCCTCCCTCTCCCAACCTCTTCTAACATACTCTGTACTGTGGGCCTTTTTTGATAGTAGGCCTTTAAAATCTGACCCTTTTTTTATTATTATTGGCACAGACCTCTTCATCACGCTGAGACCATTTACTGTGGCAGCAAAGTGCTGCCACATCTGCAGGATTACACCACTACTATGACACCCAAACAGGATCTCCTTATGTGCTCCACCTCACCAAAAGGTACCGACTTCAGTCTGTAAAAAGTTACATTTAAATGCCATCTCAGTGGCCATAATTCAATGTAAAAAAGTCATTGATTTATGTGCCAAAATATTATGAGCTTCTTTGCATTGACCATGTACGGTTTTAAGTTACATTTCATTCAAGATTTTACACTGATTTTTATCAATGAGGCCCCTGGATCTTTGGTTGCTACACTGTGTTTGTCTTCACTTCAAGCTCTTCACTAATATTTGCTGACTGACCATAATGCTGTATAGATCAATCTGTGCATAAGCTGTACAGGAAGGAAGAAATTCCACTAAAGGGGCAAACAAATAAGCTATTTACACTGGAGGTTTCAGGTACAGCCTTTTTCATTTGAGTATATGTGTGGAGGATGATTTGTGTTGAAAGAGAAAATCTACTTTCCCTGTGTTGACCAAACTCCTGCTAAAAATGCATTATAACATCAGGTGTGTAAATCAGTTGCAGCGCTGTTTGGCTCTAAGGTGTGATACATGTGTGTGATCATAGTTATGGAAGATGTAGGTGATGCACATGGAAAGAGGAGAGCCCAGCTGATAGCTTCTTGGTGGTCTGATTGCTCTGGCCTTGTGGCCCACTGAGCAGTGATTGCCACAGCTGGGGCCTCCGGGACAGATTTCTGCAGGTCTCCCATAGCTCAAAGCTGACATCTCCCACTAAACACTGTCTGCCCAGACCAACCTCTCACCATGCCATTTGTCCTGACAGATGGAAAGACGGAGGTTTGAAACTAACCTATATCTTCTTCCACTGATATGTCCTTTCTGTTGTCTCCCTTGGCTCACCCATGAATCATTTTTTCACCTTCACTTATTCACTTTGTGTTTCCATCTCTCGCCATGTCCTGCCCTACAATCCACCCTCTCCTTCATTTTCTTTCTTCCTTTTACCCAATTGTGTGTTTCGAGAGCAGCATGCACATCTGTCTTTTTAACAATCTTTCTCCAACACTTCCTTTGCTCTGATGTTCACATTCTCTTATTCGGATCGTTTTCACCTCGGAAAGATTAATCCGCTAACTGGTTCGTTCATACGGATGACATCATCAAATCCCTCCATTGCCGTTGGCTGGATTAATCCTGCTCATTCTCTTCTCGGGTCATTTTGGAAGTACAAATCCAGTCAGTTTAAAGAGAGGAAAGGGGTCTGGGAAACTGCTGAGGGAGCTCCAGGGTAAGAGAGTGACACAGATAGTGTGAGTAAAGACAGAATGAGAAGACGAAGAAAGACAGAGAAAGTATCCGTCACTTCAGGCCATGGTCAAAGCCCAATCTTTGACAAAGAAAAAAGTAGATTTTTGACTGTCTGCACTGGAACAAGGCTGAAACCATTTAAGTCAATCACATCAAGGGCACTATCCATGGCTGGAAAAATTGTGCTGATGCTCCTGCATAGTGTAGATCACATATAGCTTTGTTCCATATGTAAAATTGACATGAATAATTTCCCAATCAGTTCTTTGATAGGTGACCACAAATTTAAAATGTACTTTTTACAAATTATGTAAAGTACTATTAATTTAACTACTATCAATTTGAATCCCTAATTTCCAACACAACCAAAATCTTCTGCTGTTTGGGGAGAAACAAAACAAAAAAAAAACCAGCAACAGCTGTTTCTCTCTCTCTCTCTCTCTCTCTCTCTCTCTCTCTTTGTCTCTCTTTAATATTGGGATATTTAAATGTTCATGTTTTGGAAATGGTTTTCTGTATCAAGCGGGACACTGGCTGAAGTTCTGCAGAGTTAGGGAATTTTCTCATCCACCCATTTACACACATATCGCCACAACAACAGTCGTAAAGCTGCCATTTGAGACGCCCTGCCATGTTAGGGTAACAGAGGATTCATTGTCTTCCTCAAAAACACTGCGGGGCTTGGCAATAATGGCCCACCCTCCCTAAAATATTAATAACTGTGAAACAAGGCAGCAATAAAATAACTAGTATCCAATTAAGGTACATAAAGTAAAATACTGCTCAGTTCTAACCCATATTCAACAGCGTTTAGCTTATGCACTAGGAACTTTGCACATTTAATTTCAGCTAAAAGTGAGTATAATTGAGGAGAAGATAGGAGCAGACCACATGACAAGTCTCTGCAGGTGCAGTGTAATGGAAATAACAGAGCTTGTCCTACCAGATTCAGGTTAGCTATTGTGGGCAAGTATGCAGCCTGGGGAATATTCTAAGGGATTCTCTAGGGGAGGTGGGTGAGGTTAGCAGGGTCTCTCACCCTCTTGTCCTTGCATGCCATAACTGATAGGATTGCTTTGACTAACAGGCATTAAAATGGCAGTGTGACATGGTGCCAGATCATGAGGTCAGCAGTTGGTCACACTGTGGTCAATGATGGGATAAATACAAGTTCTGGCATTCTGCATGTGCTTTAGACATGACATGCACTAACAGCATCTGTGTTCATGTGTAATGGTAAATGAGCTTATATGTTTGGCTTAGTTTATTCAAGTATTCCAGATAAATGCACAGAATGAATGAGCAGTTTTTTTCCACATTAATAAAACAATATTTATTTAGGTTGCAGTAGTATATTAATGATGAAGAGATTAAATCTTACACATTAAATTGGCTAATAGTATGTTTGCTACTTCCTCTTGTGTTGCTATCTTCATTTTAACAAATGGCAACTATGTGGTGTGGTTTATGCTATATCTGTAAAACCATAGAGTGAAAGGAGCACCTGTGATGGACTGGCGACCTGTCCAGGGTGTATCCCGCCTCCCGCCCGTTGACAGCTGGGATTGGCTCTAGCCCCCCCACGACCCCATTCAGGGAATAAGCGGTAGAAAATGGATGGATGAAAGGAGCACTTCGGCCACTTGGTCACTCCATATACTGTATTTTAAATCGTTCTGCATATGCTGTTTCTGTAAGCTAGGCATTCCCAAGAAAGCCAAGAGATATGAACTCTCCTGCATGTCAAGGGTCTTCCTGGGGTCTCCTTTGGGAACATTTCACCAAGGATGCATCCAGGAGGCATCCTGACCCCACGCCTGAGCCAATTCATCTGGCTTCTAACCCTACCTCTTTCAGTCACTACCTGCAGCTCATGATTATCGGTGAGTGGTAGGAACGTAGCCCGCCCAAAAATTTTAAGAGCTTTGCCTTTTGGCTCAGCTTTTTCTTCCCCACGACAAAACGATGCATAGTCTGCATCACTGCAGATGCCAAACCGATCTGCTTGTTTATCTCGTACTCCATCCACCCCTCACTTGTACTGAGAGATACTTGATTTCCTCCAATATGGGCAGGATCTCATTCTAGACTTGGGGAGGAAACTCTACCCTAAACTCAGATTTGGAGGAGCTGATTTTTATCCCAACACAATCTATTGCAAATTGCTCAAGTGACAGTAGGGGCTCATGACCAGATGAAGGTGACATATTCATATCAATTGCCAAAAGCAAAGATCCAGTCATGAGAGAACCAAACTGGATTCCTTCAACACCTTGCTTGTTCTATCCATAGAGGTTATGAACAGAATACCTGATGACAGCCAGCCTTGGTGGAGTTCAACCATCACTGGAAACAAATCCAACTTATGCCAGCAGTTGGGTGGGGTGTGTATTTTTACAGACCCAGTTCTATGTCAACATCAGAATCCTGCTTTGATATCACCCTAACAACTCTCCACTCCACTTTTGATTGAAAGAAAGATATTTTTTTCCTTCATATGGCATGCAAACTGTGGCCTGCATCATAATGTCAACCACCTAATAACGAGTTGACTTTAATCAAGATCATCTGGGAAGGTAATTATCAAACCTGTCTGAAATGGTTGTCAGTGATAGAAACAGACTGAAGAAACAACACAAGCAGAATCCTCCACGGAAAAAAATAAAATCAAAATGTTTCACTTACTGAAGTACCAAATTAATAATATAAACCCAAATGTGGACTGTATTACTAAACACGTTAATGTAGTCTCATTATGAGACGTGCGAGTGACAGATTGGTAGGTTTCCATGAAGTTTTACTTCGTGGCACTTTTGGCATGACGAGGCTAAAGTTAAAAGCAGCAAGAGAGACTTCCATAGAAAATGTTGCATTAAGTGTGTCCCAATTGAGCTCTTCATGTCATGTTCCACTATTTATCTGCTGAGCTTGTCAAAAACAGTCATGTTAGATGCCTGCTGGCAAACAAACACAAAAACAAAACACCTCTCCAAATACCCTCCCCAAACAACTCCAGTCATGGATTCTTCTTGCCACTAAAAGTGCACACATTACAACTCTCTGAGATTTAACTGGCCATTTGTAAGCAAAGAGGGCAGGTGATCATCCCTTTCTATATGTCTTTTAAACACACCCCTCCTTTTCTCCTTCCTCTAGCCAAATGACACACATTGAGGCTGATCTGTCAGTGTGCTGGCAACATCGGAGCAGGACATGCATGATGTGTCAGAGATAGAATGTCACGCTAGGGGCTCCAGAATGGAGAGAGGGATAAAAGAGGAGAGAGATGACAGATGAAGCGAGATCAACAAAAGAGAGCGGTGCACAAAAGTAGGATGGAGGGAAACAGGTGGATTGAAGGTGTTAGGCAGAAAGAGAGACAAGAATGGAAAGAAGGGATCAAGACTTTGAGGGGGGGGAGGGTAAGCACATGAAGACAGATAGAAAGAGATTACTTTCGAATGCCGGTGATGCACAATCTCAGCAAAGGCATAGGAGCGGCAAGGTGGCTTGTTACACAACGCACAAAGACTTATTCACACACAGAGCTACATGTTGCCAAAGACCTGCTGTGTGCCTGCGGAGACATGAGTCATAGTATCCGTATCACTATGCCATAACACATACCAAAAAACACATATTGTGCTGCTTGAGTATCACGTTATAGAAATTTAGATATTTTCTTGACCAAATACAGAATATCTAAGAGTTTCATCTGTTGTGTTAAAGAAGGGAAAGGAGAGCTGCGGCTTTAGTTGGTACAGTACAGGGGGGCAGTGAGTTATGGATGGGCTCCTTCAGCAAAGGTAGACCCACTGTTGTGTGTGTAGCAACACAGTTTTGAAATCTGTTCTGTGTGGGCTGCCATGTCAGTAAAGACATAGATAGCTGGTGGGTGAGCTTACTAATGTGTGTTACCGGAGGACAGGCTATAGTGTGTTAAAGCAAAAGAGGGAGTGCATGTGTTAGTGTGTGTGCGAGTGTGGTTTGTGGTACCAAGGATTTAATGGGATTTCCAGCTCAGCAAAAAGCCCCCCACCACCACCACCACCACACACACACACACACACACACACACAACATGCCCCTGACACGTGCCCGCCAACAAACACACACTCTTCACATCGATCTGACCACCAGCTGCAGGGTCATTCATCAGATGGCTGGACACACCCAGGTGTGTTTTACCACTGGCCAATGCTCAGCAGTGCAATCAGGAAGCAGACAACCATCACAGACCAGACACTCCTGAAAAGTTAAAAAAAAACTGACAGGTGGATTAAACCTACAAGTATTTGGGAGGGGGAGGGGTCAGTAAAGATTGCACAAACGAGCAATTTGTACCCAACAAGACACAAGCAATACTAATGGCAATAAAATGTTACAGCCAGGTTAGTTATGCTAGAGACAAACCATGTAAACTCCACTTTAGGCAAGCTGTGGAGTAGTGTAGTAGCAAACAATACACATTGTTGTCACAAACAATCATGTCAGTGTGCCATCAAAATGAGACGGAAGCATTATTCCTAACAACAATTATAAACATATATATTCATTAACACCAGAAAAAGAGATATGTATTCAATCATAAGTTCATTTAATCATTCCTAACACTAAACATCTCAGGTATGCATTTGGCAATGCAAATCCAGAAATTATGTAAATATACTTCAACCACCAGATAAGCTGAAGATTGCTTAATTTACCATCTAACATGGCTGATGTCCGATGACTGTCACATCTGCAGGTGAATTTTATTGGTGCCGAAGCACCCTTAAATTGAAACCCAGCACTCCTAAAACTTGAGTGAATTGTATTGATTTATTTATTTATTTTTACTCTGTTTTTAAAAGAATTGTAAAAACCACCATATACTTGGTTGAAACCTTATAATTTAACAACAAAAATACAACAAACACCCCTCCCACCTCAAAAAATGGATTGATCCTCAACTCTGGCTCTAAGCACTCTCAGGATAGAATGATGCTGTGCTTGACCGAGAGGCTCATATGTAGTATTGGTGTAAGTACCTGGCATAAACCTGGCAATGTAGTACATTTCCGAACTGTGACCACTCAATACTCACCTATTATTATCATACCAGTACTAATGCTTGCTCCACTGAAACTAAAATGACTATTTATGTTGTTAGTTAGGAGTTAACAGAATTTATTTCTAGCTAAGGATCATTAAAGGTGGTCAGTACCACTGTCCTCTGATAAGCCAAGAAGCCACTGACTAGCTAACTTTGGTTTTCTATCCCATCCATTTCTCATACCTCTTCATTCAATTTAGGGTCATGAGTAGCTAATGTCCAGCCCAGCAATAATCGGGTGACAGATAGGGTGCACTAGGGACAGGTTGCCAGTCCATTGCAGGTAATAAATAATCTCTATCAGTTTTGATGGTTTAGTCACAGACTCTCTCAAAGTCTATTATTTTTCTTACACAAATGTGGGCATGAAGTTGTGCTGAATGTACAAAACAGTGAAATTAATCTTGCCTGACAGGTCAACTCTCCGGGTGCGGTGCACCCCTATCTCTAATCCTATAATCGACCCTGGTCACATTTCTTAAATCCAACAACATAACCTGGCACAAGGCAGTCAAAACCTCCATCCTAATGGCAGGTTAACAGTTGCCCCTGATGCCATAGCAACAGCTCCTTGGTGTTGTGATCATTGTACCTCTGATTCAATTACCTTGACCTCGGCGGGTGCTTGGGCCTCCCTCCCAGTCTTTTTCCTGTAGCCGGGGAAGGTTAATTGAAACGGAATGCAACATTAATTTCCTTATTAATGAGACTAGGAGACTGGCCGCAAACTGTAGGAGAGGGTGACCTCACAAAGATGCATTTCTTTTAAGCTCCCACTGTTACAAAAAAAAAACAACAAAAAACGGATGCATATTTAGTCCACATTTAATAAATAAGCTCCATAAATTGTCACTATCTCACTGTGCATGTCTGCAGTGCATGTGTTGACTAGTAGTAGATTGTTCTTTAAACACATGTGCTTGACACTATAGAATGCATACCACAGAGACATGCGATCTGTTACAGCTAACCAAAAATGCACAACATCCCTGGCATTAGTACACTCAGCCAACTTTGAAACACTATAGTACTTTAATTAGGGTCCATACAGAGGGACAATAAGAATGTTTTAGTCCATTCCAATTCACCTTCATTGTCAGAAAAAAACATCAATCGCTGTGAAGACATATTTATATAATATCAGATTTCGGATGTTACCAGCTACATTATGTATATGTATTCTCTAGTAAACCTGCTTCAGTTATGTGGCAAGTTAAAATAAATAAAAACATTTGTCTTAAAGCCAAACTTTCATTCATCTATACAGCCACAGCACTCCAATACTACATGTGTGCATCCCAGAGCCTCACGTCCTCATCTGTCAAAACATGATAAGATATAAAACTCTGCTGTGATGGGAACAAGCAGCCTCCTCTTCAATCTCCTTAAACAAATACCAGACAAATGAATGAATTTTGAAAAGCTACTGCTGCCTCTATCACAAGCCAAATCTCTGCTTTTTTTCATTCCTGCACTTTCATGCAGTCTTCCAAATGATGCAAGAAACTTGCTCTAATAAGATTCTGCACTTTTTTCTCCAATATTTTGTCTCTCCCACCAGCCAAGCCCAACTTCCTTGTTTAATCACAGAGTCTATTAAAAAGGCAATTAAACATCATGCAGGTAATATGTATAATCCATTGAACAAATCCTGGATCAAATATGCAAATGGAAATAATGGAATGTTGATTAGCACGCCATTTTGCTTGCACTATTGATTCAGTAGAGTTATAGAGCGAGACCTTAAGCGGCATGTTGTCTGGCTTTAAAGTTGTGTTAAAAAAAGCAATTTAGCATTTTTAAAGGAATTTAACCTTGTTTTAGATGTTTTTTCTGAGTATTTTTGTGCATTGGTCAACTACAGGATACAATGATTAAGAAGTGTGTGAGAAGTTTTGTAGTCTATCATCTCTAAGTAAAAAAAATATTAACTTAAATGCATAAATTATGAAAAAATGAATGTTCATTGGATAATATCTGGCAGCATGATTTTCAGAGGCCATCCAGATGAATTCATCTGGTTTTTTTGTATGTACATAATGCTAAACTGCAAACTAGATGAATTCAAACAACCTGCATGCAGTTAAAATACCGAAGTAGTAAAAGTGGACTGTTATCACACTTCAGCCATGGGATTCAAACATGTAGAATTAAAACTAGAATCACACACACCCAACAAAAGCCTGAGCAACAACAACAGAAAAGCATTTAGGGAGTTGTTTGGGAAACTGATGGGTTAGGCTGCTTGTTTATGTCTGTCCATTCCCTAGAATCTAGGCTGACAGACAGAGGCATTACAAAGGACATCAACAGGTTATTAGAAAAGAAAAAAAAAAGCCAAAGGAAGGTAGCCCCCACCCCTTTTGGCCCTTTCCCCAAAAGAAAACCATATTGAAATGTTGAAATGATTCCAACACATCCCCACAAACAAATAATAATAAAAAAACAAATAAAATAACTGCTTTATCACTTTCTCAGCTTGATGCAGTTTCTCTTTGAGGGTTTTGGTGTTTTGAAAGATTAAAAAGTGGAGGAGTGTGAGCTTGGAGGGACAGGAGGATGAGGAGGAGGGATGGGTTTGGTGACAGAGGATAGAGGAGGGGGGGGAGTCAGGAGGAACAGGGGTAGTGATGGTGGTGTTTGTGTTATTGATGTGCAGCCCTGGCTCAGATAAAGGATTGGTGGAAGCCAACCAACTCCTATCTGGCTCCTCCAGCTAAAGGCCTGTTTGCTTTCTAGGAGTTGCCATCGACCAAAGTTTGTGTGTTTGTGTGTGTGTCGGCGTGTGTGAGTGGACCGGGAGGCTGGAGAATGGAAAGAGAGATAGTAGGGAGACTAAGCGTGTAGATGCTTTTTTTTCTGAATTAGATTCTGTTTCTCTAACTGCACAATTAAGGTACAACCGGAGTAAGCAGGAGAGAGAGAGGAGGATTTTTCTGGCTTAAGCAAGGACGGTGTATAGTAATGGACTGAGCGCACTGTCACTGATGGAATATGATTACCAAAGATCCATTTCTGCCATGCTTTAAAAAAATATGAAGGGGGAGGGGGGGCATATAAATGCCCATGTGGCCTAAAATAATCTGAGTCTGAATCAATATGGTTAGTAATGTGGCGTCAAAGGACCTTGATGAAGAGGCCGCTTTATCAAAAAGATATGCTTCATAAATGGGGCTCTTAATTCACATAGACAGGGACCTCATGATGCAACATGAATTACTGGCTGGTTGGAATACAGGGAAGGGAAAATAGGGAGTAAGAGTTGGGGGATGGGTAGAATATGAAGATTATCTTCCCTCCATCAGGATCTAACTGTCATCACAATGGGGGAGGGAAGCAATTTCAGAACCAACCCTACTGGATTTTGCATTATTACAAGTATTTGTGACTAAAATTAAAAATGATTTATCTTAACACTCAACAGCTGTCTTGTTTTCTTTCACCTGCTTCGCACACTTGCAGTTAAAATTGCATTGAATTAGAAGCTTCCCTTTGTGTTCATAAAGGCTGCATTCTTGAATGGTTTTGTGAGTGTGTGTAAGAATGAAAATGCAGATTGAACAACAGGCTAAAAAACAAAGTACAGGAAAAAAAATTCCACCAACAAAAAAAGTATGATTGATGCTTTAAAGTTAAGGAAAAAAGTACTTTTCTAATTGTTTATAACAGTATTTTTATCTTTTATCTGTATATATCATCCTTATAATCCTTATGCATATCATCCTTAGTGTAGTCCTTTTTTCTCCTTCTGCCCTGGTTTCCCTCATCATGAGAAATACAGTCTCCATGCTACCCTCCATTTGTTTGACCCTGCAGGAGGGGAACTGATGTGCTGATCCATCAGAACCACACGGCTCCATTTACGGGATGGACCCCTGCCTCTAAAGCAGCTCCTCCAGCCGGCATCAACAGCTGCCCGCCTGTCTTAAAACACACATCCGCCAAGGGCAAGGGCAGATCCCCAACTCAGAAGCTTCTCCAGCATCAACCCTGTGGACTTGTGTTCCTCTTTGGGCGTACTCAAGTCTGACTTGGCTCTAGATTGTGTGCATTTGAATGATAAAACCAATTAGAGAGCTTTATGTTATAGAGGGTTTTGCTGGTTGATGAAAAAGAATATTTAATATTTTAAATCTGGATAACATGTAAAAAAAATATATCTTCACATTCTTTTTTTGAGACATTTTTTAGATATTTCTTGTGTGCTTGAGCACCTGTCCACTTGCTTGCTGAATATGGGGCGGTCATACTTCTGTGTGGCCCCACTTTTCCAGTCCATTCATGGTCTCGCCTTGCAGCGGCAGAGTAGGAGATGCCATTAGAAAGCAGACAGGGGTGACGTGTTTCTGTGTGTCTGAGTGTGAGAAGGGGGAGGCCCGCTGTTGCGTGTGTCTATATGTGGAGCAGAGCAGGAACTGATACACCCCACAAAAGGCACATGTGCAAGTGTGAAAGGCCTGGCAGTTGGGAGTGACTCAACCCGTTAGCTGCCTTTCCAATTCCACACTGGCAGCTCAGTCATGAGACTGAAACACTATCTGCTCTGTGGCAAGGGGTCTGTTTAAAGGCGTCCGAACAGTCCGTTTCAAGAAGAGGTATTAAGAGGGGGTGCATCTTTCCATCTTCCTGGAGACAGAAAAAAACTAGTATACACACTGCAACACACACTTAGGAAAATATAAGCCCTCCTGTTTGTTTGTATTGCACAATGATTGTTTCTCCCAGAAGTAATGGTCCTGGTAACTGTTTTAACACCACAGATCTTAGTGTTGAACATTAACATGTCCTTTAGACCAGTTGACTGTTTCACCCACACAAATTTTAAACTTTATCATCCCCCATTGCCTCTTTCACTTCAAATTTGATGTTCTCTTAGCCTGAGCAGCTCACTTTCCCAGGCTCACCACCCTCACAAACCCACTATACCCCATCTGGCTGACTGTAACTCTATCTCAGGGTGTGTAATCTCTCTCGTGTCCCTGTCTCTTTCTGACTTTGTCTAATCCAACCTGCTTCTCAGTTTGCCTCAGGCTTGACATGGAATGTTGTGGGTCACAGCTGGGGCAGCTTACGCAGGAGGCAGGTGCTGTCACAAGGTGTGTTTCCATGACAGCAGAAATACGCCACAGATTTTTGTTTTTAGAAAGCTTAGGACATAATTTCCATAAACCCCTCCCCTCTGTCTGGTCTCATTTCACTCCATGTGCCTACATTTGGCTCCCTCTTGGGCTGTGTCACGAGTTGTATCAGTAGCAGTTGCAGTTTGGCCCCTCAGAGCGCTTGTCATGGGCAAAGGATTGGATAGGAGTCTTCCATGAAGGTTTGCCTGCAGTGCAGCACATGATATGAGTCAGAGCAGAAAAGAATGACTCGACAGTACATTCAGTCTCAGATAAGGAGGAACTATATGCACAGTGTCCAAGGCATAAAAAAGAAACCTTCATTTCTTCATTTTGATATTCCTCCCAGCTCATTTGTAGTTTCAATTTGCAGTCATGCATTTGATGACTGTGATGAATCTCCTTTCTCATTAACACTGTTCACAATGCTACTTGCTTGGACACTGCTTAGTATCCTTGCAATCAGAATTTATCCAGCAGATAACACCACATTGCAAGTATCATACTTGAGGGAATGGTCAATTTGAAGATTGCATACAATCTGTAGTGAACCTGCAATCTCAGAATATCAGATCAAAGTAATTCCACAAACTGGCATAAAAACAAACACTCCTCCTCATTTCATCTACTTGATTCTCCCCAATACTCCTCATTGCTCTTCAAAGACGGAGGTTGACTCTTGGAGCTCCGGGCTGTGCTTGTTCTTTGGCGCGCCTGTATCCTTCGCCTCGTTACTGAGCTTCATAGACGGTATAATTTCAGCCTGACACCACCTTCAATGTGCCGCTGTCAAACAGAAGCACAGCAGAGTGCAAGCTGAAGGATGCAAGCTCGAGAATGTCACTTTCATTCTCGGTGACATGAGAGGGAAAGAATGAAAAGGGGTGGTGAAATGGGTGGCTGGGAGAGACTTTGGAACAACTGTTTAAAAAATCATAGGAAAATGACCAAAAACCTTAAGGTGTTGGTGTATGCAAGGGGAGAGATCAAACATATTGAAAAAAAATCCACTCGAAAATTATTTCTTCCCCTATAACTTAATATTGCATGAATATTGTGAAGTTTGTACAATATGTCAAAAAAGCTACATATGTGTGCGATATTGGACCAAAACAAAGTGTGTGACCAATCTTTATTTGTGTTTTTCTCTATATTTATTACAGTGTGTCCCTAAATGTGCTACAGCTATCTGGCCATAACTACAAAGGCCCTCTGTTCTTAGCATGAGCTCCATCTCTGGGCCTTGTCAAACAAACGGCTCCTGGCACCTCTCTCCTGGGCATGTGCCATTACTGCTGCCAGGCCTGCCATGGCTTCTGGAGCCCCTTTTTCTGGCATCTTTTAAAGCGCCGCTAAGTATGATCGGAAGTCCCCTCCGTCCTCTTTTACATTTATTAGAACGGTAGCACTGGGGTCCCCCAGAGAGCTGGAAGGCAGTGCCAAGCCTGCCACAGTTGATAAACCCGGGCCACCTCTCACTGCCCACTCGCTTTGCCTTTTTTCTTCTTGTCCCTGTGCTCCTCTCAGCCTGAGATGGTGCCCCACAGCACTCGTATGTGGGCGCAGGGCTATGGTTTGTTGGCGGGATTCTGCACCAGCCTTGGTCTTTACTCATGCTTTTTCTCCTCTTTTTTTTTTGTTTGTTATGCAAGTTAAAATGCTGCACTGTTGTCACTGTTCAAAACCTCAAGGGGCAAGCATGTGTAACTGCATTTAAACCGGGACATTGTGTGTTTCACTGGCCTAGACTGTGCAAACACAGTTTAAAAAAAAACACCTCTCAGCTGGTCACATTTGCTCATTTAAAGTCAACAGAATTCTCAGTATACTTTAAAGTTTTCCTCCCAGATGATTGAACTGGAATTGACACCACCTCTTATGAGGCTTCATTGTCACAAGGAAATGTTAAGTGTCTTAAAACAGCTAGGTGTTGGATTGTGACTAAATCAACAACAGCAGTTCAGTCCATTTATAATTCTTTTTTTTTATTATTATTTTTGTTTGTATATGACTGAAAGCTCCATTCTCAACATGATAACCCTTAGGTCAACCAGACATTAAATATGACTAACAGGAGCACAGTGTAACAAAACAAACAGTGTCACTGTGACCTCAGCAGCAATGGGGCATGGCTACCTGGTGCACTCTGATATTGTGAGGTGAACATTGAAGCAGCTATGACAAGTTACATTCCTGCTTTTGTTAGACCCAAGACTCCTTAATGCCAGAAACATATGAAATGAAGGTGACTGCTCACTAACATCTGTATCTCTGAGTTCCACTGAGTCTCCACTCTGTGTTCGGGGTCATGCTGTTATTCCAAATGGATATTTATGAGTACGTCTGATGGATGAAGGTAGATGCAGGAGGTGTGGCTAGGCCGAGAGAAACATAACCTCTGGCGGGATGACAGGATGCCAGGAGGCAAACTGGATGTTTGCCTTGCTGGAGGAGAGACAGGCCCTCAGCTGATGGGACAGCAGGCAAACTGACAGAGTGGCTAAATAGAGAGATGAGGGAGGCAAGTGTTAATTACAAACAGCATGCAGGGATAAGGAAAGGGATTAGGTCAACCGTGGAGCATCGAATTAGAGAAATAGGAAAAAGATAAATACATTTTAAAAAAGAGAGCTTTAATTAGCTTTGTTGGAGGGGTAGTCACGTGCTAATGTTAACCCTAACTAAGAAGACTTGTCATTAGCATTCACAGAATGAAGAATCAGTGCAACCAGGCCATGTTGGTAGCAATTACTTTAGCTTGGCTAGTGTCGACATGCTGGGAAACTACACATAAAGATAGTCACTCATACTGCAGGAGCTACGGAGGCTAAGAGAGTGAGTGATTGAAGAAAAGCGACTGGATATTCACTCCAACCAGCCTAGCATGTCATTAACTTCCTCCCCAGTCCCACACCCAACCACACTGGACTTTATGAGCTTATCACATAGAGCAAAAGGGAATAATTACCCAAATACTATCCAGCACAGCCATCTTTAATCAGAGGAGTGTGTAATTACTGCCACACAAATGATTTCAGTACATTACTGGTCTGCCGTAACATGTCCGCCAAAGGATTGTTCATCATTCCAGGGTGCATTACTTACTGACATTGCAACAAACCAGGCACAGATAAATACACAATTGTCATTAAGGAGGAAAGGAAAAATGGATGTGCCGGTAAGCCTGGCATTTTTCAAAGATGCACATTAAAAGCCCAAAGTGCTGAGAGACATTAGAGGGCAAGTAAGACAACTGAGGAATTCAAGAGGACTGATGACATTTTTTAAAAGAAACTTCCCGATGATTAACTCCCCGTTCTCTGAAAAAGCTCATTTCTGCTTATTTACATTTATATTTGCATCAATTTACTGGCACTTGAAATTTGTTTATAGCAGGGCTTTATTTGTTCCCCAACAATCTGCTCAGGAAAGCATTTCCAAAGCGTGTTGTTTTTGTGTTCCTTAAAGTACACGTGATGTGCATTTTCCTGGGGTCCAGTAGCACACTAATCTTCTGGAGCCAGATGTGCTGGTAAAAGGCAAGCCACAAAGCCTCCACCACTAGACGTCTCTGCATTGCTCCTGGCCAGATATGATGCTGCATCCCTGGGGGCATTAGCTGAGAGCTTTGCAGGGCTCCAAATAGAACTATGTTCCTGCTCTGGAGACAACAGCATAATGGAACAGTGTAAGGGAGGAGGGCCAGTCAAACTTATAGTCTTTCAAGAAAAAAACACTGCTTCAGCATTTGCAAAAGAAATACACACGTGTTTTAGAATGATACTGATAACTAAATTGTATTGTGAAGCAGTAACAGACACACAGAGCTCTTAGCATGTGATGTGCTGCAGCATCTTGATCAACAGTTTTCACCTTATAACAAGTTTACAATTGAAAGCCCCATTAATTCTAAATCAAATGTAATCAGGCATAAAATAAGACTCTTTATCTGTGATTCAGGGAATTTAAGTAGAAACCTTCCAATTTCTTTCAGCATCTATGTTTGATATACAAAGCAGGATTTCTGAACTGTCTTTAAGTCCAATCAATCTTTTTAACATGAGGCAATTTTTAGACATATGCTGAATTGCCTCTGGATTTACATCCATTCTGACTCCGTTAATGCTTTCTCATTTGGAAGTCGGGAAAGCAATGCAACAACAACAACGAGCAACAGGAGCTGTATTTCCATCCCAATCGAGTGGCGGTAATTGTCAAGTTGTCAAACGGGCTTTTGTGGCTGCAGACGAAGCTGGCAGAGCCTATCAGTAGAAAATTACATAGCAAAAGAACAATCAGCTTCTCTACTGTTATTTAAAAAGATTTGCCCAACAACAGGGGGATCCAAGTGGAGATGAAACCAACCCAAAAGGGGACTGTTTACCTTACGCTTCCTTTTGTCTTGAGAGGGAAATGTCACAGAGAACCCGAAAGAAAGAAAATGAGAAAGGGAGAAAATCAACTGAAGCCACCATTGCTCATTCCTCAAACATCAGACAACAAATCATTAAGCTGTCACTAAAATTGATTACCGGTCACCTGGTAATTGATATCAACAAAGGAAGGGTTGTTTTTATTTCAGGGCTCTTACAAACAGCCTTGTATCGTTTACAAGGAAAACATTAGGAATGATCTTATTGCCATTTGTTTCTAAACCAACAAGTTTAATTTCTCAACTTTTTAGGTTGATGGAATTCAAGCTACACAGGTATTCAAACATGTTTGCATCTTTATCACCTGGATCTTGTTTCACCCATTGGTTGAATACTCTTTTAGTACCAGCGACATTTTAGGAAGGAATTTCTGGTGTTTATAGATGGTTTTTTTTACCATAAGTGTAGTAGGTGAATTGACGAGGGTTATTGTGAAAACTTTAATAACATTTTCTTACACTTAGGGCCAGATCTAAGATCCCCATTTCAGTAAAGTAATCTCTAGGCACAACCACAGTTTGCAGCCCATTTACTAAGGATGATTGCTTTGTGATGGCAACTGTGATCCTGCAGATTTTATATATTTAACTGCTGCAATACACCAGAGTTAAATTATGAATAAGTCATTAGGACATGTTAGATTAGTGTTGTTACAAAATTCTGGTAGATAAAGGGCGAGTTAGCTTACCCTTAAAGACCAGACCTATAAAAAAATGAAAAGAAAATAACTTTTGTTTTGTTTTCTGGTGTTTAATAAAGAGAGGACAGGAGGCAAAAATCAGAATATCACAGGATTCACAGGATTTTCAGCAAAGTTTTTTACTATGAAGTGATGCCAAATGTCTCAAAAATTACATATCATATAAGTCAAACTGGGTCACCTGAGGTAAATTACTTGGATATAATAATGCAGTCCTCTAACTAAACCAGACAGCAAGCTTTTCGTTAAAATGACCCATTAGAACTAAAAGTAAATTCTGACTTGACTTGGAGTTCCAAAAAGGACTTGTGGGCATCTCTGGGAAATATCAATCCATTTATCTATCCACCTTCTCCACTAGCTTGATCTATTTTAAGGTCATTTTATGCTCACAAGGAAAGGATGGAGCCTAACCCCTTTTATAAAATTATATAAATCTAACATGATCTCACAGTATGTATTTCACATTTAAGCCTCACAGACAGTCAATTCTACCAAGTTGATAAAACCCCCTGTTTTATATATTATATTAGTGCTGTGTCAGTATTTGCAGCCTTAACTCCAATGAACTGCTGCTGTTTGCCTCCTTTTAAGATAGACCATATTTGTAGAGAGCCAATGGAAGCATTATTGCACATTTGAGTGGAAGCAAGGCTGTTAATATAGACTTTCTATGAATGATCACTCTGCATGTAAATATAGCCATATTGCTTAGTTACCAAGAAATATGTACATAAAAATGGCTTTATTGAGAATTTGGCTGTATGACAACACAATGAAATATCTGTGAGCACCAAGAAAAGGAAGGAGGAGAACAAATGTAAAGGCCTGACAACAAGCCAGCAGAAAGCATTGCCCATATTTGGCTCATAGCTGACACATTCAAGACTTAGTCGGTGTACCTCAAGTGAGAAAATAATTCTGGACTGTGCCTCCTCTGTACAAAAATACTGTTTTGGACGTATGAAGACAGACCTTTTTTTCGTATTTTGTGAGTCTGCCGTTATGCCAGAGATACCAAAAACGTGAAAAAGTGGATTCTGCATTATGTATGCACTTTAAATTAGTGGGCCCTACAATCAGCTTCAAATGACAGGTAGTTCCAACTACTTACCTGTAAAAGAAGCAGGAAAGAGCATACTGAGGCTATCATGTAACTTATGAGGAAAGTTTGCTTTTGTTTGGTTTTGATCTCTTTACATGCTTTGCTGGGTTACCAACTTGGCCCAAAGCCAGTGTGGCAGAACAATACTGGATTACAGAGACTTCGTGGTTATTTGAGGGAGTTGTTTTTGTTCTTTAGTTCATGCATGTTAAGAAATTTATTGTAGTGCACATTTGTCACCCTCTCCACACCTTGCCCCCAATGCACAAAAAATGGTCAATACCAATTAAACTCTTTGCCTGTAATTACTTAAAAACACATTGTTAACTGCATCTCTCTGAACTGTGCAGATATTTAGAAATGCTTAAAAGTTTATATGCCCATCTTGTGGGTTTCTTTAGGCCCGCACTGCAGGGTGCATCATTAAATGTACCAGACCACAGCTCAACAAACAGTACTTGCCATGATGCGTTTACATATGGCATTTTATTCTAGGTTGGGCTTTTTTTTTCAGGGTAGAAAATAGTCTGAAGCGAGAATAAAAAAAAGAAAGCAAAAGAAAGGTTATGCAAATAAATATATCTGCCAGTTTTACAGAGTGCTCACCCGAGTATGTAGCTGCTTTTATGAATTTGTGTGTGTGCATTAAGAAGAACAGTGACTCCCTGGTGTAAATGTAGGGCCTTAATGCTTCATTTCATGCAGCTCTGGTGGTGGAGGTTGGCAATTTATATTTCTGATATTTATGCTGCTACCTCAATACAAAAGAGGGGAATGGAATTTCATTTGTGGTGCTTAAAGCCTTGAAAAATGAAAGAAACCAAAAAAATGACCCCTTTCCTGAAACAGTTAACCCTTTACTCTTTTCTTTAAGGCTTTTTTGGTGGAACATGTCGTATTTGCTCTGAAAGCAGCTGCCAGTTACCCAAGAAGAGTTAGAACTCATAAGAAAAATGTCTTTTTTTCAAGAGCTGAGGAATTAAAAAAGTAGCAGAAGTAAAGACTACTGTCAATGTTAAGGGATATATTGTTTTACTAGGAAAAACAAGCTGCTGAAGCCAAAAGAAGCCAGTTAACACAACCCCTGTATCATTTGGTTTAGTCCTTTCCTCTTCCTGGTGGCGATTTTCACATGTAGCATTACTTTTACTGGGATGTAAGTCACAATGAGGATGCTTTTTTAAATTGGCAGCAATAAACCCTTCTGCTACTAGGGAACAAAGTAACTAAAAATCTTTACAGAAAATATTTGTCATTACAGCTGTTTCAATCTAAAGGATAAGCATCACAGCTCCAAGAGGCAACATCAAAGGGCAAATAAATTTAGTCAGATGTGATGCAAGAAAAACATCAGTTTCCTTCAATTGGTAATGCCTTGACAGTTGGGAAAAAAAGATGTTGAGTGAGAAATAAAGATAGACAGAAAGAAAGAGGTAGAAAGAAAATGAGAGAGTGCTTTGGGCCGTGTTTTAGCGTGAAGAGGCAGCCCATTTTACATGCCTGGCTTATCGGGTGCGGAGGTATGCCTGTGCAAAATACGCAGGTGTGATAAATGAAAATGCTGTATATTTTATTCAAGTCTGTGTCATTTTGTCTGTGGCTGAATTTGAGGGGTGGATATGTTTGTGCTAGAAGTGGAAGCGCTGCTCCTCTGTGTGCCTTCACTGCTCAGGCTGTATGATATCCAGACTGCTGCCTACTTGTATGTCAAATCAAGTGTACAATTTGCTGTTCATTGAGAGCAACTTGTCAAAAGGGTTTAATGCCAATATCTGGCTCCTTTCTATGGCTAGCACTGAAAATCAATACACCTGTGTTCTCCTTTGAGAGTGTTTTGAGCAAAACACAGTCACACACAAACTGCTCTGCTGCAGTAGCATGAAGTCTCTCCGGGACACAGTGTTGCCCCAGGTCTAAGCTACACCTGTCCTCTTACACTTAGGGTGGCTACTAATGTGTTTGATCCAGAGTGACAGGGTCCTCACCCCACAACCCAAACGATTTTATGTTATGGGGGCAATTTTGTTTCACCGGGCATTTGAGCAACTCTGTAACTGTATGTTTGGGGATTTATTTCTCACTCCTTCAGCCATTACAGTAAATGGAGACACAAAGTTTTATGATTCCAGTTTCAGACACTTTTTGGATAGGTTTGACCAACAAAAGAAATCAGTTTGAAACATATGATGATTTGGGTATTACTGCGTCTTTCACAGAGATCCATAAAAAATCTATAACGACAAAGACTGAGCAAATAATGGGATAAAAAATTGGGTGAGGCTGTTTTGTGCACCATTTTCAGGGTAGCCTGAGGCACATAAGGCAACATGATGCTAGTGGTTATTGGTTACTGGAGCTGACAACCTGGTGGATTTACATGCTTCCATACCAGTGATTGAAACATTTATAATCATTCCTACAAATGAGTTTTTATTTGCCATTTGTGATCATAAATGTGTTCAATACAGATGTCTTGAAGTGGCTGCCATGCTTAACCTGGTCAAACATCCAGATTATCGTAAAAAATGGATTCCTCTGTCATCCCTGGTGGTGTAATTTTCTACCTGGATGATTTTGAGATTCTTTTTCTCTCCGTTTTCAGCCGCACTCTTTTTATGAGGCTTAGTGGCGTTTCGCTCCATCAATCATGAGATTTATCATGTTCTCAAAAACAAACACCCATCCACCCTACAAAAAAGAAAAAGACAAAACAAACAGGCAGTGTGTGGTCATCCTACTGTAAATTTCCCTAATTACCTCTTTAAAATTCCACCAACAAGCTATTAAACATCCACGTTCTCATTTTTTCTCATTCCCCGGCATGCTATCTCGTATCTTGAAACACTGTGAGCAATTAGTCCAAGTGACTTTATTCATTAGGGGCTTCGTCCTAATGATTATTAAACTGCACACAAGTCAGAAAGTAACCGGAGGGCTGCATGGTGGGAGAGAGGAGAACGAAAGAGGGAAAAAAGGGACAAGGGGAAGGGAGGCGGGGAAGAGGGTGGAAGCTGGAGGGAAAGAAAAGAAAATCAAAGACAAAAAGGATGTGGATGAGAGTGTGGGAGAGATGATGGGGATTAAAAGGAAATTGGGGCAGGACAATCACAGACAAAGTTGAATATAGCCAGAAATATGACCAGGGAGAAATGGACTCATTCTGAAAAATGAAATGAGCGCAGATGAGACTATTGTCCACAGCAAAATTAGGACAGATCATTTGCATTGTGGCAGGTGGATAATCACCCACTAAAATCAATCATATAAATCACCCAGTAACCCATCAAACATGTGTATAGCATAGAAAATAAATGACAGACAGCAGATGCACCTATAAAAACTTGCAACAAAATGTATGTGCACAGAGTAAATAGCATCTCAGGCGCTCAGCAAATATATACATACTCAGAAAGACTTGTGCCCATTATGAAGTCATGCAGACTTTACCATGTCCATGTTGCTTTTAAGCTCTCGTCAACCCACACCAGACATTATCTGTATGGGAAATGTATGCACTTGCTGCTGTGAATTTATGACAGATGTTTTCTTCAGTCAGGGGATGCCAGCTAAGAAATTACTCAGCTGAGGGTAAAAAAAAAAAAAGAGAGAAAGAAAAAAAGCTGATTTGAAAGATTTATTTCCATCCACATCAAGGATGCATGATTTATTCAATCTGTTTATTTGAATGAAACAATCATTTTAGCAGAGGAAGACTATGACACATGATAAGGCTGAACTGTGTTAAGCAACCCCCCATTTGTTTGTTCTATGGCCTGCACACAGTTACTCTAATTTATTTGGTTGTCATTGGTTGTGATTGTGGTGACAGAAGAGGTGACGATGAAGGGGAGATGCATCAGTTTCTACCTATGGTTTGTTTTGCTTTATATTGATAAGACAGATTGTTACCTTGGAAGTGAGAGTTGTGATGGTGCATTTTGGGGACAAAATGGGGGGGGTGTCAGCTCATCGCTGTCCTCACTAATCAGTCAGGTGAGCTCAAAAACATGGTCAACATAGCCCCCTTCACTTCCTTTTACTCTTCACTTGTCACTGGAAAAGTTTTGTTTACTTTTTTCTTCTTTACATAAATCAGTTCTGTAACCAGTGAATGTAATGTATAACATACAGTAGAAAATTATGATGATGATTAGACAACTGAAACCTGTGCATTTGGGGGGTCCTGACTTTAGAGGTCAAAGGAATGAAAATGTCAGTATTTGATGGAGTAGATGTTTAAACAAGACCTATTCTCAGAAGGGGCAGTGGATGGACAAAAGAACTGCAGGCCCTTTGGGTGCTTGCACACACATCACCTGATAACCTTTTCTCAGTACTTCACCTAAAGTACAGAGTAAAGAATTGTGGACTTTCAAAGATATGTGTAAATAAATAAATAAAGTAAGCTATTAATAAGTCTTAGAGGTCATGTTACTCATTTTCCAAGTATCTCTTAACATTGCAAGATTACTTTGAATGTCAATGAGTCAATTTCCCAGATTTGTGGTTTATTTTTGTAAAATCAGATATAATCCCAGCTGTTTCAAGAAGGGAAAAAAAGCATTTTCATGAGAAAAAAAGGATGCTTGAGTGGAGCAAATGCAGGATAATTCAATTTAAAACATCGCAGCTTATTAAGATATTTTGACAAGAGTTAATTGTGCTAGTTTGTGCATGTACACCATTTTCTTTTAAAGGAAACTAACCAGTCCACGGAGGAGGTGCCGTGTGGTTTATGCATGGTAGAGTTAAGACAGTAAAGAATGGTTTAATGTAATTTCTATAAACAAACAGTTAGCTTACAGCAGTTTATGTCATCATTATTACAATGCATTCATATGAATGTGCAATAGTTTCACAGGCTGAAATGACTGTTTTGCAATAAACACAAAACTGTGAGATCATGGTATAGTTTTTCCCTCAGTGAAAGCTATTTATATTGTATGCAACAGCACTCAAATCACTTTTCTCCCCTAAACCCAATTTTATCACTACTGTTGAAAACACAATATCAATTTAGAAATAAAAATAAAAGATATGTAATTTTCATCAAATCAGAATCAACAAGGGTAATACAGCTTAATGCACTTTAGCATTGGCTTTACCACTCAGCTGTGGGTCAGGTCAGGTATAAAAAAAATGGAACCCTGAACAAAGCCTTCAATCGAATTGATGGTGCAACTCTCGTCACCCTGGAGTGAAAAGGTCAGGACCAAGTGCTTGCAACATATTATGGTAAGTCACCCAAATCACAGAAGTGAAAATATTATTTCCACATTTTGAAAAAGTATGAACCAAATACCTGGTGTCCATTAAGGGTGAGAATGCCACTTGTATTATATACTATATCAGAAAGCTGATCTCCTCTGCTACAGTGATAGCCTTACTGCTCTCCCCAGTGGTCAGACTTAGAAAATAGTTTTAGGACAATGGACAAAAAGGTGGTAAACCCTAGTCAGAGACATTTTCACAGCAAAATGCGTCATGCCTCATATGCCACTGCCAATTAAAGTGTCTGCACCTAAAGCTGAATTATAGCATAGTTAAATATAATGAGTTGTAAAGTTTGATATCACTGTCAGACATAAAAGGAAAGAAAAATCAGTTGCAAAAAGTAAGTTGGAAACAGTTGCAGTAATGCTAAATTTTGGAATAGTGTTGTTACACCACTGATAATAAGAAGTAACTTTAAAAACAGTCACAAGAATCTCTAGGTATTTTACTCATTTAGTATTTTACCCATATGAAAAAATAACATGTCTTGTGCTGTTGGTGTGCAATGTCTGAATGAATTTCACCTCAGACCTGTGAGAAAAGGATTTGGACTTAGTGAGGTATAAAACATGTAGAGCTCTATTGTATAGCCTCCTGTTCTTTGTGCTAATCTTGTGGTCATGTCAGTACAAGAACAATTAAGGACCCTAGAGTCTTGTTGCATGGGTGGGTGGTTAGCTCTACACCACTGGTGGGAGAAGATGCATCATTAATGGATCAAGAAGAAGAGACCAAGCTTTCCAGCACCACAGTAAACTCTATTAGACCACACCCCATTGCCTTTTACTAATGAATAATGCATGATGCCCTGCTGATTCCAGGTGTGACTTGACACAGCAGTTAAAAAAAGTATATGAATATTCAGTGGCGGGTGGTAATGAAATCAAAATGTTCAGTATGGGAGTCCGATTTTAGATTGAGTCTATCGCTGCTGTGCAGAACTGGTAGACTGTGCTGATGGAGAGAAATGAGAGACTTTATATGCACTGACAGGGCTGAAATTTTGCCCTGCACTTTTAATGGTTTGTCTGACAGCAGATGGAGATGTCAATGTGCTCACACTGATGGAGGCCATTTTGTTTTGGCAAAGCAGCGGTGATTTGTTTGTCTGGGAGGACACTGATGGGCAGAAGGACAGAGAAATGACCCATCGGTCAACATAGAGTAGAATTCATTTAGTTGCTTTACGGGGCGTCAAAATTGAGATGTCAAGGAAGGCATTTGTTTCCATGTGTACAAGGCTTCTTATAATCTGATCAAGAATGTGAAAAACTAAGCACTGTCATCTAAATGCCTAGAAGAGAGTATCTTTGTTAGCTTGTGTATAGGAGCTGCCATCAAGCCATATACGTATATGGAAAAATATTCTCAGCTGGACTCCTCCATGTCCTTTCTCCATACTTCACCAGACATGACCATACAGATCTGGCATTTACAGGACCCATCCAGTGGCAGAAATAAGCTCATGAACAATAAAAAAAAAAGAGCCCGTCATAGACAAATTACCAAGCCTAAGAAGGTTAATGCTCACCATGTGTGAAACAGGGGGCTGCAGGAGGCCGGCATAGTTGCAAAAAGCACGTCGCAGACACCCTGGCAGGCGTGAGGGGCTCTGCTTGCTGATTAATGCCATACTTTGGCTAATTACGTCCTCAGCGGACGTTAGCTTTAATGACACAAGTCATCAGAATACGTCAGTGTGGATGGATGGCCGGTTAGAGGAGGGAGGGAGCTGTTTCAGAGAGGAGAAAAGCAGGAGAGATATCAGTGCATCCGAGCGTCGAAGAAAGCCATCGACTGCACCTTCCCACCCCATTAGGTCGATTCCACCACGCCAGCCACTGCGTCGTCCATATCTGAATAATAACTGTCGCTTAGTTGCAACCCTATCACCCCACTGCCCTTCCCTCAGCCCACCAGACCAGCATCGACTGGGTCCATTTGGTACCCTGTGACGCTTTCAGTCAAACTCTAATTTACTATGAAATAAATGGGCTCCATAATAACAAGGGTCTGAATGCCCCAATCTCAATGAATTTGCCTCATCCTCCCAGACCAATTCATTTTCATGCAACTAACCAACACACAGCTGAAAAACGGACAACAATTCAAGCTGCTGACCCGCCTATGTGATGAGTTTCAAGTGCCTGATTGGCTCAGTGTGCTGTCCTAAAGCGTGGTCATTCAAGCCCCAGTGGAAGAACCGAACTCTGATGGCAAAGCTAATTTGGATATTCTCTCAACCGTGAAATATGGAAAAGAGTTACTAAATGAGCAATTAATCCCAGAGAGATACCATGTACCTGCAAAAACTTAGATGGAAGAGAGGAAAAGAACAAAGCAAAAAAAGCAGCAAATAATCACTTTATTATTTCTTCTTTTAGTTCAATCAATGGTTTGATAAATTCAGTATGATAACATCAAGAAGTCTTCACAAAGAAAGCTTGTATAATTAAAAAAAAACACTGTATATAGGCAACAACTGCTGTAATTTAACTTTTTTAGGGTATTTCATAATTACCTTCTGTGGTTCAGGTTACTGGTCTGTGGATTATTTAGTCCTTAATTTCTCTGAGGAACCTAATTGCTATGTATTGTTGTGGAAGTCCACAGGGCTTTCCTGAAACTCTTATTTATTTTTGTCATTCATCAGTCTGTTAAATGTAGTCAATACCACTGTCAGTGTAAATTACACAAGCCACTGTACAGATGACTTTCCATGAATGTCGGAGGAGAAAAAGACCTTGAGATGGTGCCAAGTAGTGTTTTTAAGTGTGACAGCGAGGCTGATTTAAGGCTGAGAAAAGGCAACCAAGAGGGGACGTTGGACAGGAGGGTGGCTCATGTCTCTTTGCTCTGTTTGCAAAACAAGAGGAAAGGGGTTCATCCCAGAGCCACAGACAACAAATACAAGGTTTAAGTGACTGGCACTGTTACATTTAGCTAAAGAAACGGCCTTACATCCCCTCTCTTCTCTCTCTTTTGGGAGAAAAGGAAGCGTGCACCCAGAATTTTCATTTTGTCTGGCTTTAGCTAAATATTGGTCCACTCACAGAGTAATATCAAAGTAATAATTTTTCCTCTTTAATTATGTCTTGATATAGAAGCGACAGACTGTAAACACTGATAATATTTTATATCAGTTCACAATGGTTACAGAGCCAGTTTTGTTCTTGGAGTGAAGTAAGACTGACATTAAACCACTTCAATAACAATTTGTGCAAGACTGCCCCGGTCTACTTTGTTCAACCACAAATACTATGAATAATCTCTCTCATTCACAAAACGTGTGTATGCAAGTGTCCGTACATGCCTGCAAACGCACCCTCACACACACTAATAACCAGCAATCATGATAATCTATAACTGCACTCCAACTGAGTCCCTGGACAGGCATTACAGTCATGTTGGGGGCCAATAAATAACATCACAAATAAAGCGCCTGTCCATTCTCACAGCCAGTGTGTATGTAAAATAGGTCAATAACACTATCCTGGAGGTCATTGCCAGACCGTTTGCTCCTTTATCGACTGTACTGCAATTCCAAAGGAATTAGGCTTTGTCACAATTCATCGTAGCTGCAGCCTCTGGGTCTTTGACAAAAAGGGAGCCTTCTGTGGGGATGACAAAACCCATTTGTCTTACAAGGTTGTGCGTGTCTGTTTTGTTTCTGCTTTGCCTTCAATGACCTGAATCAAAATAGAAAAGAGCCTTTTGCGGTGAGTCTATTATTTAAGTTCCTGCCTTTTTTGCCCACCTTAAAATCAATAAAGGTGTAAACTTGTATGACAAAAACCTCCTCTCAAACTTTTTTTTATTTGACACTATATAAGTGAAATAATGTAATCAATGAAGTATTTCAGCAGATTTCTGCATCTCAAATAAAGGGGTTGTTAAACTCTTGTCTACGTAAATATATTCCTCTGTCTATTAAATGTCCAATATTTAACAAGTGTATTCCCTCTTGGTCTTCACCTCCAAACAAAAAGGACAAAACTTTTTATATGATTCATTCTTAACTCAAACACAATGTTTTGAATACTGTTTTAGGTTTCTGGGTCCACATTGTCCCGACCCCTTTAGGCTTTCCAACTGCAAGCTTACCGACAGCCTCCTACCAGCATTAGCATGAGCCAAACGTATGAGCGTATTTGTCAGTTTAATGTCAACAACAGCTGCCTTTCCTGCCAAAGGCTCAAACATGTGGCTTGGTGCCCAGCTTAGGAATACGTCCTTCAGTTTTGTCCTCCTCCACCCTTAATTAGGAATGATGGAGGGACTGAGTGATCTTCAAAAACAACCATCAGTGTCCATTTTATTGTCTTCACTCCAACCACATTTAATCTCTCAAACAACCACATCCAAACATTTAGTTCCACCCCAAAATCCTGTTTCATGCAGAGGCACAACAAATCATGAAAGAAATACAACATCAAATGATTTACCTTGAGTGTAAGAATGCATTTCACCTTCCAAGCCGTTTTTGGATAGGTAAGTTTCAGCCTTAACTGCCTTAAAACTCGAATGCCTTGCTTTAAAAAACAAGTACAAGATAAATACCTGAAAATCCCTGAATGAGAGTGAAATTTATGACTGAAATACAGATTGTTTCCACACAGACTTCCACATTTGTGCTAAAATGTTAGGGACTCTTACTGTAATAATCTTTTTGCTGTCATATATGTAACCTTGCTTCAAAAGAAAAACACCACAGATAAACAGCTGAGATGTAAGAAGCCTTTATCATCAGCTGAAGAGTTAGTTATATTACGAAGATTGTATTCACACCAACCCTTTTTAATAAAGCCCCAGTTTGTGTTCTCTTGTTCATTCTTTGTCTTGTTTCTCCTTAAGTAATGCTTGACAAAGCCTTAGGTGAAAAGGGGAATAAGATGTTCAAAAGATGTAGTTTGTTTGACTGAGTGCAGCGTGAAAACAAACTCGGACTGGTAAAGTGATGCAACCCCAACTGAGTCTTGTGGATCTTAAGAAGCGGCATTAGAAATTGGAAATAATTCAGTTTCATGATTCTGAACTTAAAACCAGGTTCAGAAAATTTATCATATCTAAAACAACAAGATCATATTAATCTAAAACAAAGCAACAAGAAGTCTGACCTACCCAAGTTTCCATCAGTTTTGTCTGTGTTTTTAACATCTATCTTTTTTTTCTTTTCTAAACCTGTGTTTAGTGTTAGCTGGTGCTTCCGCCCCACTAAGCCAGTGGCAAACACTGTTAAGAGAAGCTGACAGACAGGATGGGGAAAAGTGTCTGGTGGGTTTTGATACTGTCACAAGACATCTCTTCCTTCCCATTTCCACCACAATTCTTCTTTGTCCATTGCTGTGCTCACTCCTTTCCCAGTCCCATCATGATGGCCTAAGCATGAAGGAGCCATCTGTCACTCCGCTCATTCCTGCTCGGGTCCTGAGAGCCCGCCACTCGCCTCTCACCCGCCTTGGCTGTCATGTCCGCTGGCTGACGGGAAAAGTGACGAGCGGCGACAAACGTCCCCAGCTTGAGTCTGTCAGTAACTCCTCCATTTTTTCTTTCTCTTCACCTCCCTCCACAGTCATGCAGAGACACACACACATACACTTCCAAATGTATACACCCATGTATGCTTGAAAAATCTGGTCGCCATATCTTTAGAGACAGCCTTTAGAGAGCTCACATTCAATTGATTTTCTCCATTTTGAAACAGCATGACATCCTGACAGGGGAGCGGTTGAGCAAAAGAATAGAAGAGGGAGAAAGACAAGGAGCGTGTGGTATTCCCCCATCTGACCATTATGAGCGGCATGTCAAACGAGGGCGAGAGACAGAGGCCTTGACATGGGCCAGGCCACACTGGGAGAAGTGATGGGAGGGTGGGGAAAGAAGGAACAAGAGAGGCAAGGGAACAGATAAGCACAGAAGAGAAGAAAAAGAAAGAGCATGTGACATAATGAGGTGGGGCAAATAAAGGAGGAGGGGGAGGCAAGAAAGAGCATCTTTTTACAACCTGCACATCGATCGGGTACAGTTAGATTGGCTACGCTGGCCTCACCTTCTCTCATCCTTTGTAGACACCACCCTCCTCCTCCTTATGTCTCCCTTCGCCCCACTTGTAGGGGCCACACTGATCGACAGTGAAAATCTAGTGATAGGATTTGATTGTCAGCTGAAGTGGCAGTTATAAATTTACTCCAGGATAGCCATTTATTGCAGCGGTACAGGGAATTGAGTGTGTGTGGCTTAGAAGAGGAGTCACACAGAAAGGAAGATGAAGCTGAAGGGGTATTTCTAGGACGGGCAGGCTCTCTTTTTTTGTCACCCATTATCCTTTGTGATCAGCATGCTTTTACTTGTGCCACCAGCAGACACAAACAGACACATCTTTGCCCTGGCATACAACATGAAAACATTAAGACCTTTTGAATAAATTTTGTGAACATTTGTGCAACTCAGGGCATTCAGTTGGGCCAAAACACAAGGTCTTTACAAAGAAAAAAAGGTTCTCTGTGTAAGATAGTTTTCTGCAGCATCTGTCTTTGTTTACAGTATGATGATACTTAGAGGCAGGGGGCATCTGTGATGCAGCCAATTCATAACACCCCCACCCACCATTCCTGGTGGATTATTCCTTCAATTTCTTAAAAGCCAAAGCCTCCATGGGATGGTCCAATCACAAGAGAAGGATGGGGTGGGGCATGCAAGGAAGCAGTTGGCATTTATAAATGCTGCGGGTGCAGTGAAATATGGGAGCCATATTTCAACACTTGTGGGGATGTACGTGAACAGTCACACATGCAGAATGCACACAATTCAGATGGCACACATTGTCATCAGTCTGCAAGAGTCAGGTGCATTTATGTGATCTTGTTTGTTTGTGTGTGAGGGCGCATGTGAGGCGAGTACACCTTAGGCAGCGGCTTGACAGGCTTTTAATTGCATCCAGTTTGTGATGTCACTTTTTTCTTCAACAGTTGCACACACAGAATCATCTTTCTGTCATGAAGACACGATTAAATTTGCTCACCCCCCTGTAACCTGTTAATTAATCTGGAGAAATGTTAAGCTAGATTCAATAAATAATAAAAAAAAAACACTAATTTTATGGATCTAGGAATCTTGTAGTGGTCTCTGGATACTAAGAAATGCTTCAAAGACACCAACAGAACAAAGATTAAGAGCATGTATTTTTAAACATTAAACAAGCTTTATAGCGGCTAACTTAAACAGAAGGTTTTTCTTCTCTTGGAGTTTAAGGTCCTCCGCTTCTTGTGCATGTCCTTGTTATCAGCACTATGGCTCTTCATTGAAATCTAATTTCAAAGCAATTTATCTACAGAGTTCAGAACTGTGAAAATATGCATCACAGTAGTTTTCTTTATTGTGAAAGGAATTTCACTGTAGAAATCAGTTGATCTCCAGAAGCCATTTTTAAAAGCTGAATTCCATGTTAGAGTTGATATCAGTAAAGGAAAAAAATATTATACTTGCTCAGATTCTTCCTCACAACTCTATGCCTGAAGTTTTATTTACCATCCACAGGTATTCTTTACAAGCGTGGTATAATTCATTGTATTCCATGCAATATAAGTATTCTAAACTGAAGCCAGAGCTCTCATTCATAGTGTAAAATATATTCAGCACATTCATTTGCATATTCAACAATTGCAAAACCAGTCACAAAAACACACATGCGTGTTAGTTTTGTGGTTGAATATCTCTTTCCTTCAGACACAGGGAAAACCACCCTGTCATCCCCAGCATGTTTGGGAAGCTGCAGATACAACAAAGACAGGTGCAGCCACCGCATAAGATAAGACAATGTAATTACTGTAGGAGATTGGGTACTACATGGGCCAAACACATGCATCCATATTCAGACACCTGTATTGCAAACATCAAAATATATCTCAGGCAATTCTTCCTGGACACCAAGAAAGAAAAAAATGTTTTATTTGTATCTGAAATTCAACTAAACCAAAACTGACCTGTTTTTCTGTCACTCTTCACTGCAAGCAAATAGATAGCACGACTCTCCAGCTGATTTCTCATTTAATAACTTCCAACAATAATCTTATATTGGTTTAAATGCGAGCCATAACAATGGCAGTGCGATGGTGACACCAAGCCATGAGGAAATAATAATACACTGTACATATATATTCATATTTGTAGTCAATTTAAAACAAAAACTGTCAACAATATTTGGATAATAATCTGATTTTTAAATAATTTGAGCTGTAGTAGGAAATATTATTTTACTACACACACATCACTGTGCATGGTTTAGAGACAAACTTTCTGTACATAAGTATCTAGTTTAATTGAATTTTAGGACCATATGTTTATTTATATAGGACCTATTTATTTATGTATGTATGTATGTATGTATGTATGTATGTATGTATGTATGTATGTATGTATGTATTTTTTAATTTATGTATGTATGTATTTATTATTATTATTAATATTAGTTTATCTATCCATCTTTTGCTGCTAATTTTTGGCCACCTCATAGGTACCAAAATCTAAGCAGAAACCCTCCAGAACCCACGAATCTAGTCAATCACAGGCTTCATACATTTACATATTTAAATACATAGATTAAATATATAAAGCTGCAAATAAGACACACCTAAAGGAAAATGTTGAAGAACTGTATGGATGAACCTTTGGTTATGTTTGTTTCATTGGATTGTTTTTGTGACTTTATGGACATGGCTTAGATGCAAAAATGAGCATTCTGATTCAAAATTTCTATTAAAATGATTTCCTGATCAAATAAAAAAAATGAAAAAGAAAGAGGCAGCACAACCATTGAGTGCAACAACCAGTCACCTTGATAACATCAAAAAATGCACTCAGCGTGCATTCCTATTAAAGCTATGGATTCAGTGTTGGATGCCTCGTCTCCACAGTGTTGGTCTAGTTTTCTTCCCCCTTCGTGTATTGCTGAAGGGGAAAGTGTTTGGTTTAAAATGGATTCAGGTGCTAGCACCTTGTGGGCCTGCCCAATGTGGACCTTTGAGACCTCATTGTAATTTCATTAGCTGCTACAGTGACAATGAATGTTGTGTCACATCAACACATCAAACCCCTAAGCCGTCAACACCCTCGAGTGAGAGCGTGCATGCACATATACAGAGGAAGATTTTCATTTGTGCACATGCATGCATAAACGTCAAACCCTACATATTCCCTCCCTCACTTTTCGCACTCTATCTCACACATTCTCACACTCTCGCTGCTCTCCTACACCCCTGCCGGGCTTGTCTCCCTCTGCGAGGTCTCTGGTGGGCAGAGGGAGTAGGATTTCTCTGGGGCTTTCCCTGTCTTCTTGTAGATCGCTACAGCAGGGAGGACGTCGTTGGTGGAGGGAAAGTTGTGGAGATGATTGGATCAGCTTTGATATATGGAACCAGCTTTGATGGTCTCTTCCTTCTCTCTATAAATAGTGAGCTACAGCTTCAGGGGAGAGGAAAGGGATTGCCAGGAGGAGGATGGACAATCCCTGTAGATAATATGTGCACATTGGTATACATGTACATACACATGCATGTATTACATTCTGATAAGCAGAAAAAGTGTATGTCCCAATCGTTGTTGGCAAAGAGATGGAAATGTTTCAACAAATATGCTCAATTTGATGCAGAAACATATATGCACATAGTACAATCCCATGAAAACACACAGTTATGTGCAAGTGAATGTGCATGCAGAATAAAGAATCATTAAAGGCAGAATGGAAGGCAAAGTGAGAGACATCACGACTATATGCTAAAATCACTCCCAGTTTTCACATGAATAACTATCATTTTTTAAGCACTGCATTTTATTTGCACATCAGCTTTTTATATCAGGTCTCTGCTAGCTTCAAGATTTAAATAACATTGTATATTCTTGTATATTTGTTAGATTATAGGTCATTCAAGGAAAATAATTGCCTGGTATTTAAAAAATAATATTGTTAATCGCGCATCATCTGGGTTTCTCTGACTCCCGCTCATGCATTTCTAATAGAAAGTTCTTCATTGTTTACTAAATTGGTCCGCAATCTGAGGTCAAATGTCAGAAAGGGGCTTGGAATCCTAACATATCACAAATTTGCAAGCAAACACTGTTACACACAGTAGCTTGTTGCTTTGACAAGTACACATGCATGCTACAAAGTTTTTGGATGAAATGTAAAAGATTTCAGTCAGTTACATGGCTCAATGATAAATTACAGTGCAACCTGCTTACAATTTACTTACCTGGCACATTAAGTCTCTAAAATGAGACCACAATCAGATGCTAGGTCCTGTATCCAGCATCATGCAAAGCAGAGATGCTCTCCATCTACCAAGCGGAGTGCAAAACTAAAGGAATATCAATAAAAAAAGCCACAACAAATTTAACTGCAGATGAAATGGCCTGGTGTCACTGTGCTTGTGTTTTTACCTGCATGTTTGGCATTGATTTGGGTGCTAATTGTCTGAACAAGCACATGCATCAGGATAAAAATAAATCTTGGCTTCTCCAACCAGAACCTCCATTTCTTGGTTCTGAACAAGTTGGGTCCCAGGATTTAAATAAAAGAGAGATTAGATCTGGTTTTTGGTTGCACACTTTCGAGTCTATTCACTTCCCAGATCTAAATGTTTGAACCCATCTAGCTTTGGTCTAAGGCTGCCTACCTGGCTGTAAAAGGTTGTGTTAACCACATCTGCATTTTGGCCCATAGAGATTAGATATCAGTGTCAAAGTTTGTGATATATTGAACATTTGATCTGTTATCCGTTAGTAAAAATACAACAGGAAAAGCAGAGCAGCAACTCTGCATGATGACTGAGAAATTGTTAGCAAGAATAGTGCATTAAAAATCCAATGGAATGGTGTTATTTTGGGTTTGCAGTGTATAAACCCTCATTGTTAAGACAAATGCACATTTGGGAGCTTAGCCATCAAAACAACAATAGGCATTGGTATACAGGGATGTGGACAAATGGAATATGGTCAGATGAATGATTCGTATTTACCATGTGGGAGTGTGAGCATGGTGCATACAAAGAGAGTGATACTGGCTTAGCCCTACAGTGACTCAGTCTAATGGCTGTTTTATTGTAGAGGTATATTTTGCTGGTATGCCTTAGGTCCCCTTGTCCCTTTAGAAGAAAGGGTCAATGCAAATCAATACAAAGTTGTTTTGAGCAGTTACCTTTAGCCTTTGGCAAAACACTTATATCCAGATGGCAGTGCTCTCTTCCAAGATGACAATGCTCCAATCCATAGGCCATGAGGAGGTCACAGAATGGTTTGATGAGTATGAAATGAAGTGATTCATATGCTTTGCCATTGCAGTCAACAGATCTCAGCCCAACAGAACACCTGAAGGAATAACTTGTGGAAAATTAGAGCTCTGAAATAATGCCAAGACTCACTTCAGTTATGATTCAACTGACTTTCTTTTTTCCTTTAATCTATAATCAGTGTGTAGCTAAATTAGCTTGAAGATCATGTAAAACTGTTTATAAAAATGTTAAAGTAACCACATTTATTCTGTGTAATTATTTAAAATAATTTAAGCAATTTCTCAGGATTTCTGTAAGTCTTTTACTGTTTGACTTGTTTCTATACTAATTCTTCTATATGAATGTGATCCTTTTAACCACCTGAATGATGAACTCGTGTTGACACATCTCAGCAGAGAAACAATTTGAAATAAAATCTTTCCAAACTTTACTACTAGCAGCCTGATTTAAGGAAATGTTTTGTATTTAATTTCACTGAGGGAGTAATCCCAAAGGGATTATTAAAGTTAAGTCTAAATCTAAATACATGTCTATGATGATGCCAGAGATTAAGAGATTCCACAGTTTTACAGATATAAAATGGTACTTCTGTACCAACAGGGCAATTCCAAAAAGGGCTTTTATATGATAACTTTGTTTGTCTTAGCATGATGTGTCCTTAAAACAATTTAGGAAGCTGGATGAGTATCGAACAAAAGAAGAAGTGTCACAGCACAAAATAAACCTTGACCTGAGGTAGGATGCATGCTGGGCTTTTAGGTCACATACCTGAATCAGATTTCTTTCAGGCTGGCAAAAAGAATTGTTTGCTTGTAACAGAGGTTTGAAGATGTGTTTTAGAATAAAAGTGTTCATAGAAAATATTAACACCTATTTTCTAAATATAGAATTGTGCAGCAACAACGTCTGCCTTATATATTTTATTAACACTTGTGTTTGGAAATGGTTCAACAAATTGCTGCACCTTGTTCCTACTTTATTAGGAATGTTTATGAGCTTTACTCTGTGGTTTAATAACAAGGTTTTTCATACATTTTGTAATTCTCTCTGGGGTAAATAAAGTATTTTTCATTTCATTTAATCTAATTTCCTGACATTACATAAAGTTAACTTGATCATTAAAAAAAATTGTTAACTCTAATGTGCATCACATGGTTCACTTACCACTGTTTCTATACCACACTCTACCTTTCCATCTGCAGTCACCTGTTCTCACCCACCCATCCATACTTTCATCCATTCTTCCCTGCCCCCTCATCCCTCCTTCCATTCATTCCCTTACCTATCCATTCTTACCCTCCCTCATGCACTCATCCCCTTATCCCCTCTCCATTTTCTGGTTCATTCCTCCTTCCATCCTCTCTCATCCATCCAGCCATCTTCCTTCTCTTCATCTATTTCTCCTTTCATCAGTCATTTATCCATCATCCATCCTTCTGCTACCATCCTTCTGTCTTCCCCTTTCATCCCTCATCCCTTATCTCATCTCGGCTCTTTCACATCTTCCATCATATAATTCATCTTCTCTTTTTATGGTACCATCTAGGTTGGCAGTAAGTGTGTTCAAATTCTGATTGGGTCACTGCCATCCTGAGACAGAACCCCCATCCCAAGTCTTCTCCTCTCACTCTTAAATGATGAGACCTCCAAATAAACCAGTCAGAGAACTAAATTATATCCAAGACCTTATCCATACCATTCAAGAGACTAACATTATTGAGACATAGTGACATGAAGAATGTGGGATGACTCTAGATGTTTTTAAATCACTCAATAAGAGCATTAACTGAGTAGACTTCTGCTGGTTTTGAAAACAATAGTAATAAAAATATCCAGAGAACATCAAAACCAGCCTCCATTTCTTTCCTGCATTGTTTCTGGTCTAGTTCCAGCGTAAATTGTACGTAAAATCCAGTGCAAGCATGAAATACCAGCGTGTATCCTACCTCTCCCTGCTTCAACAAGACATTATTAATACAGCCTGGACAATGTTAACAAGCAAAATAACATCCCATTTTAGACCTGCTTTGCTCTCCTTTCCTTGCAGCAAGCCTTTAAACTTGTCACCTCCTCCCTCTAACACTCTCACTGATGCACATGTCCACAAATCAAACGTAAACATGCAGAAAGGCATGTCTCCATCAGCCACAGGGGACAGGCTGTGGCAGCTCAGTGTACGCCGTCTCATTTTTACCATTCAGAAACAAATGGCCAGTCCTTTCATTTCCCCGCCCCGCCACAACACTGTCCCACCTAATCACTTGTCGGCGGTGAACATGACAGAGCTTTGCCTCAAGTTATGATCGTGGATGATGACACACTTAGAGGCCAGCAAGGGAAGTTAGCGCTGCAATAGATTGATACATTTGTCGCTTCTCTGAGGACTCTCACCCCCCCGTTACCCAGCAATAAATGACAAATGAGTTTAACTGCCACCGTTAAAGGCATTTATAATATTGATCTGGCAGGAGTCAATAGCCAGCTCTATGCTCAAGCACTCATAATATTACTTTGAGCAGTGTGCACATGAGTATAAATGCATACACAGGCACACACATGCTTCTATATGGTCTCAAAAAAACAAAAAAGGAAAATCAATGGACAGTGGCGCTGCAAGGGGAAAGACTAATCTTCCTAACTAATGAAAATAAACACATTAGGAATGTACAGCGTCAACCGACCTCTGTGTTGACCTCACTCCATCTTGACACAATTAATCCCTCGTTAAGGGGGTAATTGTTTGCTACTGCTCATATTTATTGTTGATCATAGTGGCGAAGGTGCCCGCTGTGCCTGAGACCACAGGGTGAAGCCCCTAAACAGTTCATGCATACTCGCAAACATGTGCTTCTTGTGTGATTGCTCAACATAGCAGCGGTAGTCCAAAAGCGCTGGTGCCCCAAGATGCCAGGGGCAGCAATCAATAAGGAGTGGGAGCAAGTCCACACAGCTGCTAATTGAAATGAATTTGGTGGTGGATAGATAAACGATTGGACATGTAAAAAGAGAGTCAGGATGAAACAAGAGGGTTTGTGGTAGGAGGAGAGGGGAGGGTTTTTTTCACCTTTCCTCTGAAAGGGCGAATGTCTGGGGAGTCTTCAGATGAGAAATGCGGTCACTTTATTATTGGCAGCAACCAATAGGAATTTTACACAAGGATGAATCAATCACACTGGCGTTTAATATGGAAAAGGTTGAATGGAAGAATCTTTGCAATACTTTGACACTGATTTACCATCCTGCTTATTTCAGTTATTCAAGTTGTGAATGGCACCGAGTAGTGCAGATACTCATGGCATCTGCTAAATTGATCCTGCTCACTTTATTTTTTTCCATTTGTATCAATTCAGCTAATGTCATATCAATAATATGCTCTATATAAGTGCTGATATTACCATATTAATGTGTGGATAGCATACTTTCTAAAAAGCCATCAAAGCACAGAGAGAAAAAAAAGAAGAAAAAAGTTCATCATCAAGAGCGGGACACATTTATTTTCCATTCTGTATTTTTGTGTGCTACTTTGGGCATTGAAAACTGCTCTGCATATTTCATCATCAAACAGAACGGCTCATGTAGAAATCTAATGACTAACAGCTTACCCCACTGCTTTCTCCTGGGATTAAAAGACATGTTGACTTAGGTCAGTCCAATTGCTATGCACATATTCCTCATTGGAGTGTAGCTCTGGGAGTTTAGCTCCAACAAACATGTGATTTTAACCTTTGTAAAAGAATCTGTGTGTAAGCATGCCCAGCATGATGCCATGTACACAAAGGAATCAATGAGCAGACTGTTATTACTTTAACTACATAGAACTGAAGGGATGCCATGTGAAGCAGAGGAGGACCAAAAACGAAAATTGAGGGTGCAAAAGTAAAGCAAGCAGACAAGGTGAGCAGGTACACAGCAGGTGTCCTGCACTATTTCTGTCAGTCAGACACAGGGGGCTCATCAGCCTGAGACGGCTCTGGTGTAGGCAACCTGCTCTTTCAGCAACAGTATGTCCCAACAGTGACTTACCTATAAATACACTGCAAAACATGCCAATTTGCATTGATTTACACTGTAAAAGTTGCATCCAGTATGTATTTTTCTTAACTTTACTCACATGTGAGGACTCTGAAGGATGTGTTTTTGCAAAATTTTGCATAGGATTATTGCAGAAGGTCAAAAGTCAACATCTGTCTGGAACTAAAACTGGTATAGGTCTCCTAGAGTTTAATGTAAGGACATGCAATTTTTTACAGACAGATGAAAAGCTTGTTTTAGCAGTTTGGCTGTCCAGTTTGATGTAAATGCTTCTGGGATTACTGTAATGTCAGATACTCATACACAATATGTAGTGATAACACAAGATGAAAGAAAACATGTTTTGTCCGTCAGTTTTTTTTAAATATGTTAAAAATTGTATGAACTACTTTGCATTCTCTGTAACGCACAGCTTTCAATCTTCTGCCAGTGTGGGTAATACAACTGTATGGTTTCCCCCTAAATGTTTTTAAATGATAGTTGTCAGCTCTATTGTCACACTCCTTGCTCATTAGTCTTTAAATACTTCTTCTATCCCGTTTCCTGGCACAAAGTCACTGCGATCTTCATCAAAAGTACATCTTAAAAAATAATTTCACAGCATGTTCAGAGTGGTGAAATTAACAGAAAGGCAAGTTTAGCAAACTGATCACAAATTACAATAGACTCAGGCAGGAATTAATGGTTTTCTGTAAACTTGCATATAAACGCGTGTGGAGACGAAGTGCAAGAGAGATTAAAGATGAAGAACAATTGTGTTTTCACAGTAAGGTTGGAGGATTGGAGGATTTTAGCTCAATGAGAGAGAAATGTTTGCATCACACTATGGAAGGAGGACTATAGTTCCCCTGGTTTGGTTTTCATTTAAAGGGGTTTTTAAGAACAGTATAGGTTTTGACTATATATAAACTACATGTCTTCATAACTGTTTGATTTAGCAATGCATGGGCACACAAATCACATTAAGAGTGCGACAGAAAATAAATCAAACTACCTGAAAAGAGAAGAAGTTCAATGTCCAACAAATCCCAGTCGAAGAGAAACATGTAAGAGAAGACAAAAAAAATGAGCAATTGATTATTCTTTTTAAGATTTTGGGAGTGGAAAAACATGTTGAAGATCAATTAAAAGACTAAATTCTACATCAGACAGACAAAATAGCTCCACTGACAGCACTAATCTTGTTTTACTTCCCCTCTTATAGTCATGATGTATTGAAACAGACGTTTCCATTGGTAATGATCTCTGATTTGTCCCTAATTATTAAAACAATCCACCCAATTAAAATAAATAAACAACCAGTCAGTTAGCTGTCTGTAGGCTAAACGGCTTTGGCAGACTGATGTGGTCATTACAAGACCCGACCGCAACAACACATTTGCTCAGCAGTAGACACAGTTACAAAAAAATAAAAAAGATTTTTAAAAATGGCCACTCTATTCAGGGCAGCCATAATTAAAATGCACTGTGCTTTAAGTCCACTGCAAAATGAAGCAAATTAACCATTGGAAAATGAATTACCATGAAACTCCAATGAGAGGGATGATGGATGACAGCTGTCTGCCACCCCTGACAGTTTTTACATTTGACTTTCTAATTAATGTGGGGATTTAATGTGTTTGTTAATTCTGTCAATAGCAATTACGTCTCTTTTGGCCAGCTTTGCCACACGCATGTGCCCGATTTTATGCTAATGTACCGTTATGTATGTGTCGAAGCAACGACTGCCAAACAAGCCCAGCCAGCAAATGGGCTTTGGCTCCCCTTGGAGAAAGCGCCATGCTGAATATACAAAGAAAATCATATGAATTTTAGCGCACTTCACTCTGCTGTATGCTAAAGAAAATTGGCAAGTGACTTGGGGAAGTAGGGTGAAATAGTTTTGTTAGGTGGATGTTAGGTATGGATCCTGTTTACAGTAGAATGAAGAATAACTGATGGGCATTTTACACGCAGGAAGAAGAAAATGGTGCTGCTGTATTAGGTCTTTCACCACTTTAACCATATATATTCTGCTGGGCTGAATTTTTCTGTACCAGATTGTGTCAAAAAATAAAAAAACAGCATGACACATTTTCATTTTGCATCAAATTGACAGTGTTTGGGTGAACAATGGCGATAAAAAACAAAGTTTCTTCTGAACACCGGGTCCTTGGGCAAACTTTTGTAATAAGGTTGCAGTCTTGGTACAGTTTGGAGGGGGACAAAGACAAACCCTGCTTAGTCAGCACTCCCATCCCAAGGGCAGAGGAACCGTGGTTCAGGAAGAAATGAGGGACATAGATTTAACTTGCTGCAAGACAAGTCCCTTGCTACCACCCACTCCTCCTCTTCTTTTTCACCTGGCCCACCACTCTCCTGTGTAATATCAATCCCTTGTATGCTCTCTGTCTCCCATCCATTCACTTCTACACCCCTCACCTCCAACCCACACATAACACTCAGAGGACATCAATCACAAGACTGCTGTTACTTTAAGTGACTCACTTGTGACACTGAGGTGTGGCTACTGTTTGTCTTCACTGAGACTCTGATGATATTACAGCAAGTGTCTTTAAGAGTTCATAAGCAATAGACACACAGTACCAATGAGAAGGCTTTCAATTTAGACCATTTATTCAAGTACTTCCAGCAAACTGAATGCTTAACCATTTTACTACCATAATAATAGATATTGTCATTAACACAGGGCCAGTTTGAATGATGAAATTTGCACAAAGTAGCGAGAAGTCGCCATGCTTTAAAATACGCATGCACCGCAGTGTCACAGGTGATCCCTGTGGCAGTAAAAGGGTTACAAAATACACAACTGCTAATTGTTGTACAGGTATACTGGTACATTAAGGAGCCAGAGAAGGAAAGAAAGAAACTGCATTGTTACTTTTTACTGATCTGACACCTAGAACGAACGATAACTTCAAGAAAATCTTTATAGATGATTTTCTAACTTTGCATTAGAGACTTAAATGCTTTCCGAAGATGCAGTACAGAAGAAATGTTGGCATTGTCCTTGTGAAGCACATAAGGAACATTTTACTCAGTAAAATCACTGTAAATATTCACTGAATACAGATCTCAGATTAAGTATCAATATTTATAAAACCTCCAAAGAACACTAAATCAATTTAAACTCACTATATGGATCAATATTGACAATAATGACCAGTAGATTGTGCTTGTTTAGCTGTGCATGTTCCCACAATGTGAAACGAAAGCCAATAGAGACAGATATGACACTCTGAGGAGGGGGTTAATATAATAGTTTGGAGACACTGTCCACAGTAACTTGCATTTATAGAAAAAGAATGACTGTTGAGAAAGTCCCAAGTGTGTGCACAGTGCACCTCAGAGATTTTTGGACTGTGTACATATGTGCTTTGAATAATACATCATAATTATGAGGTGATAATGAAAAATATTCCTTTTTTTGCATATTTTTGCAATGTCCACATCGGTTGGAGCCTAAAAATAGGAGTGGAAATCCAGTTGGTGCACTTTGTAAGCCTGAAGCAAATAATGCTTGAGCATATTTTTGCCTTTTGTCCATATGCAGTTTCAGTCAAGAAAATGTTAGTTATGTACCTCAACACACCCATTAGTTTTCAGGTTGATTAAACGTATATAGGCACTTCACACTATTGAAGTTGAAGTTGAAATATGAAGCATATTTGGGATTTGTAGAAACATAAAATGGCAATATTTTGACATCATTTTCCTTCTGGTTGCTGGAAAATCTGATTTACACATGCTCAATGCTCAGAGGATTGCTGATTGTTCTGCTGTTATGAAAACATTTTACTCCCTTATACAAGTTCTTTTTATAGCCTGAGCTCTATACGACATAAAAAAAAGAATGATATTTTGAGGAGCTGTTTTTAGCCGAGAAAGTCCCAAGTATATGTGGGTGACAAGGGTTTGTGGTCACAGAAGTGAAAGGAAAAAAAGAGCAAGCCGCACCTAGCAGACACAGTACATTACTTTTTCATCAGCACATGCACTCCCCTAAGCCTTGGTCCATGGGGGTGTGCGTACGGAATCACAAGTGTGGCCCAAGCTCTCTCCCCTGCACTCTGATATCTAGCATACTACTGGAATAGAGGGCATGGTTAAGCCACAAACCCACAACGCACTGTCAAATGCATAAAATACACCTAATATCACAAGCAGTGTGGAACTGAAGAACAAACCTAGATGTGACTTACAGTTACACAGAAACAAGATCAAAGTCATGCTTTCCAGTGAAGGGATCATCATGCCATCACAGGAAACTTTAATATGACTAATAAGACTTAATGAGGAAGCAAATTAAAGTGAAGCAGGAACATGGTGGGGATTTAAAAGTCAAAGGACAGAGAAGGAGCTGCCACCAAGGCAGGACAAGACCAACATGTCAGATTTAAAACTTCACATCACAAAAACCTTTTTGTGTCCTTGGCAAAGTTATCGCTGTATAATTACTGCTTACATGCTCTTTATTACATATCTAGCTTACATGATAAACCCCAAAAGGCTGTCTCCCTATGTGTGATGTCCTACTATAGCTGTTTAAATCTATAATAATAACCTCAAAGACTAGGTAAGATTAGAGGAGGTAATTTGTCGTACTTATTTTTGCAGCTATCCTGTAGCCTAATGCTTCTTGGGTAGATATGAGAATGTACATTATTGCTGCTTAAGAGACTGGAGAAAAGCTTGTAGTAAAGCTAGGGAAGCAAAGGAGAAGTCAATCAAGACAGGAAGGGTGTTCATGCTATCTCTTCTTCTTTAGTGGCCCATAAAAGCTAACGGGCCTAGAACAGCGCTCACCCCAGAATCACCCAAGTGCTTTTTTTTACCCTTCCCCCTTTCCCCTCATAGCTCCCTTTCCTCTGTTCCTCAGACAAATTGGCATCCTGGACAGAGGTGAGAGTCATATATAAGGAAAGCAGTGCTCATTGTCACATGCACGTGCTTGCATGCACGCATGCATTCACACCTTGAGGCACTTTCTCTTCACTGTAGGCAGGCAGACGACACACACATCAGATGAAAAACTTCTGAGAAAGGGCCATCACTCTTTTTATGCTTTTTCTTTCATCATGTTACCACAGGTGGAGGGAGAGGAAACGTGAGCGAAACTTCTAAAAATACAGTCTTACAGAGCAGTTGGTGCCACTGCAGAGGTTAAACAACCTGAAAGCTGCAGGCAATCATTCAATTTAAAACACACCAGGAGCCCTTGGGGCGCGAGCGGAGCAGGACGCATAAAGAAATTTAACAACTCAATGTTTTACAGCCCACGAAAATGAGATCTGAGTACAAGAGCGGAATAGGAGGTTGTGTACACATTCACACAAATAGCTAGACAGATAAAAAAAAAAAAAGGTAAAGGAAAGGAGGTCAACTGTTGAGGTCATGCCCCTTCCACCAGACGGAAGTACTCTGCCCGAACAGTGAGGATTGTAGGAGGGAAAAGGGAGAGCAAATCAAGTCAAGTAGTGTGGCTTTCTTTCTGTCTGTCACCCCCACAGAGCTCCATCTCCCCTTACTGTCTGCCACACACACATTACCAGTGTTTTCCCAAGTTTGATCAAAGAAGATTATTTGTTACTTTAAGAAGATAATAATCGCATTCACAGTTTGAGATTCAGCCAACGCTTATAAAAGCTACCCTTGCAATGATGCTGTCATTTGTGCAGGTAAATTAGAAGATGCTAATTTCTACCTTAAAACAAAAGGCAGCACTGATGGGAATGGCTGCTTCATATATCCTGAGATAAACCAAAAAAAGAGAACGATCAAGCCAGTCACAGAAATGAGACAAGACAGATGGTGACACACAATCAAAACAGACATACTGGGATTAGACAATAAGACGGGACAGGCAGATAAAGGCAATGCTGAAGAGAAAGACAATGATACATACAGATCAAGACAGGTAAGACAAGCTAAAACCCAGACAGGCAAGCAGACAAGGGGGTGGGAAAGTAGAGGGTTTAGTTAAGCCGAGGGAGGGCACAGTGCAGCTGAGCGGCAAGAGCTAGAAACAGGACTGTGTCACAAGCAATGAAGCCAAACACATGAGACAAACTGTATTTTTAAAGACTTGAGAGGGCAGTTAGCTGTGAGAGGTAAGATGGGGTCAGGTTGAAAAAGAGAAGCCCAGTGGGTGTGTTTATTTTTCATAGTTTTCAGTCATATACAATGATAAGGTGCAACTAACTTAGTTATGATGATATTTTATAAACAAAACATTGGATCATCTGATAAAAACACACTTTTATAGCATTATTCAAATCCATGACATATTAAAATATTATGCAATTTTTTTAGAGAATTTATATAGAATGTTTCATTGTAAATCTGATGCTGGCATATCTGGGGTTAAAAGATGTTTTCCTTCACAGAAAAAAGGCAAATAAGGGTTATTATCTGCTCGCTAAGCCCCCAACAAATATGCCTAAATATGAAACTCTGGTTCCTCCAGAATTTGATGGCGATCTTCTGTTCATTTTTACAATAGGACTTTTGATGTAATAAACATGTTGAAAAAACTTTCACTAAGCTCAGAAGTTGAACTAAACTACGTCAAAGTGATGCGATACGAAAAGTTGTAACAAAATCAAAGTCAAATTTGGCTTTTTATTTCAGTCATATTAAGAATAAAAACAGTACTGAGTCTATATAATGTATAAAATCACTCTTTTAGACATATTTAAAGGGTGAAAGGTAAACTGGTTTTAATAGTGATTATCCATCTAATAGTGATTGAATCAAAACAGTGGAACTTAAGTTTTTGCACACTTGTTTAGGGTGTTAAAATACTAAATAAATTTGTAACAGTTCCTCAAACTCTACTGCAGCACATCACTCAGTGTCACTTACTTTACAGGACTTTCATTTTAGATTCACAACAAGATGCATCGAGATGCATGGTTTGCATTCTGAGTAAATCCTTTAGTTTAGCTTTTCCTCACAATAAGGATCCAGACAATTCCTCTACTGCTCAGCAAATACCTGGAGATGCATATAAACTCCCTTGAGTCCTCTCTAGGTACGTTATATTATATACACTTTGACTTAATGCATTATTCATTTCACCTCTTCTTCCTCTTTAGCATCCATTTCATCTTTAAACTTCAGAATCCATAAATATTCTTCTGTTGAGATAAATCATATACTAGTTCATGTTATCAACTTACAGTCCTATTTCTTCATCTTCTTTGTCTGTGTTAATTCCTCTTCACCAACCATTCTACGTTTCTTCGTATTATTTCCGCTTTGTCATTTCTTTCTAGCATATTCTAAAGATTAGCTTTCCATCTCCCGTACTTCTTTGCTCTACATAAATCCATCCTCCTCTCAGTCTGTGTTAGCCACTTCTCCCTACTCCTGGCTGTGTCCCCTCCCTGGCAGAGGGCCTGATAGTGGGCCCGTTCCTGCAGCAGGCAGCCGACTGCTGTATGCCCGCATTGTGAACAGGGGAAATGTGCTCCATTGTGTCTGTTCGGTGCGCAGTGCGCACCCCTCGATGAGTGGTCTGAATGCAGGCTCTTTAACCAATCAATAGAGCAGACATGTCTCAAACCTCGTCCTTGAAACCCTTCTCTGCTTTTGTTCTATGCATGACAAATGAGCTAACTGAAGGAAAACTTCTTATGAGTGTGTGTGTGTTTTTCCATTTTCAGTTTTTCTGAAAACTATCTCTACATATTAAAATTCAGTCCAACAAGCAATTAGAACACCGAGAAGAATCAAACAGGGACATTTTCCTACAAGATCAATCAGAAAGTAATAGAGAGTGAAATGAAAGCAACATGTCTACCAAAATATATGCTGGCCTGGCAAGTTGAGAGAGTTATGGTTGTACAGGAGGGGAAATGAGTCATCCCCAAACAGATGAATGACTTTTAAAGTAGCCTAATAGAGTCCTCTACTGTGTGTATCAGGTAAATTATCCATTGCAACCTAAAAGGATGTCAGCTACATTCTAATTCATTTCTTAACATGGTGGTAGAAGTAGGAGATAATCATTTTAATGTTAACTGTAACAGTTAAATGTCCTGTTTTGATGTAATTCAGCTTAAGTCTGATACACTGGAGGACACCAGACTTTTTCAGCTGTCTGGATGTGAGCCACTTGGCAGCTTTCTCCTTTCCTTTCCTTTCCAGACACTATCGGACACAATCTTGTAGATGCTTCAATCAGTAATTCGGACATGCGAAGGGCACTTTGTAAAGTCTGCACTGAATAGTAAAGAACAATAATGTTATAACTTGTACAACTGTCTACTACAGGCTCTTTCTTGGCCACTACAACATATTTTAATGAGACAGTGACTGCTATATTTTTTCCATGAGCCCCATGTTTGCCAGCTCTTCATTCGTAAATAGCCTTGTTGTGACTGTGAAGCCAGTAACAGTTCAAATTAAATAGCAAAACACACACACACACACACACACAAGTACAAATCTAATTTGTACTCAAAAGTAGGAGGATGTTGACTTTTGTGTTGCAAACAAAATCTTAAAAAAAAAGGGTAAAAAGGCCTAAATCTTGAGCTTTAATCTAATTTCACTTGTCATACTATACAGTGTTAACAAGATACCTGAAGGTTCATTAGGCTTAGTAATACTGACTAACCAACAATCTGCCTGTACTGCTACTGTATATTTGCCAATCTATTTAAATAAATTTGTTAATTCACATACAGACTTAATTGGTTTTATAGTCTATTTAGCACACAAACAACATATTAGAGACGCAATATTTTAAACATGTCTAATTTGTTGCTACTACAATACTCTAAGCAAAGCTGCAACCAGGACTGTTGGTGTCTGTAATGTGCAAAGTTCTGACATAGAGCTACAGGGGGTAGATAAATAGATATTGATAAATCATATGATGTTTTCTTTTTCCACCAACCAATTAAGGAAACATCAAGACTTTAAAATATAGGTGTTGCTTGTGTGTTCATGTATGCATACAGAAATTACTCTAACAATGTATTTTGTGTAGATCGGGATGCAAATATGATTGCATGAAGTATGTTCCATATTTGGACGCAAATATATGAATGCACAGTAGTGTTGCTATCTTTATGACATTGTGTAAAGCTCTGTGATTCATGCGTTTGATTATGGTGCAGTCGATTCTCATGTATTTTCAGAGCTAGAGGCTATCATTTAACATCTCAATTCCAAGTGTTTTGAAATCAATGTCCCAGTAACAAAAAGGAATACCTATAAAGTAACATACGGTAGACAATTCGACAAGACTTTTCTGTTTGCTGACTACAGAACAATCCTGATATCCCTGATCTATTTGATGAAAGTGTACTTTATTTGGCTCTTACCCGTAGAATCTGAGCTAAATGTTTCTCCATTACACCTCAGTTTATAACCAATGTTACCCGGTAAGACTTTGATTGGGCTTAGCTACAAACATCCAAATAAAGGAAGAGATAAGGGGAGAAAAGAGAACGATAGAGAAGATAAATCTCACCAGGTATATTTGAATTATTACTGAATACAGAATCAGCTATTCAACAATGTGTTGAGTCAAAACCTTATGCAACTTTATGATGAGGTTTGTTCATTTGATGGAGTCACATGACTCCTTATTTTATGGCACAATGTTGTACATAACAATGACAGAAACCTTTTAAACTTGTTATTTTTGTTGTGTTTTTTTTTTGAGGGGGGGGGGGATTTTTAACATGAAAAGTGCTACAATGCTTAAAAATTGTTTATGACCATTGGAAAAGTTAGAGATGGACTAAATAGCATTTTAGAGACCTGGTGAATACCCCCGCCCCCCACCCCGCCTCTTCCGATTTCTATTTTCCAACAAAGGCTATGCCGGTATTTTTCCATTGAGATGTTTGAATGGCTTTTACTCTGAGACTATAGTTTGCCTTCAGAGACCCTACCACAGGCTGACACTCCCAATAACATAGCTCTCAGTATCATATGGGGACTTAAACCCCTCCATCATGTAAAAGTAGTGATTCTACAGCGCCAGCACACTGGTCTTCTTTACAAAATGTTAAATTCATCTGTCTTTTGGGTTGTTTTTATTAGGTTACTTCTATTCATTTGAGTTCTGCATTTATATATACGTGCTAGTTCTGTATCTAGGAATACCTGTAAATAAATAAGTAAATAAATAAAGGAAGAAGAAAACCTATAAAAGTTTTGAAAAAATACATATATGGGTGGCTAAACTCCAGATGACACAGACAGAGTCGTTCAGTGCCAGTGTCCAATTTACTCCCTGGCATCAAATCAATCCAATCACTACCTGAGACATCTAGACAAACTCTAATCACTTACAATTCGGAGCAATCACTTTCATCCCGCGATGCATTTCGCTGGTGATAGGAAAGGTTGCTTTCAGGGCTACAGAGCCACAGTCTTACAGGGAGCAATTACAGTAGAACAACGGCTTTGATCAGCATGACAGGGATTTAGTGATCATGTGACAGTGAGTAGCCACACACTGCCAATAATTAAATAGTTCAATTATTACTTGCACTGTATCCAATATCTGTCAAAATTGGTGTCAGGAAAACAGAGGGTTACACAGTTAAAAAAGCAGAAAACGGGATGAATACGTTTGTTGAAAAAAAAGGAAGATTTTGCTGAGGGTATAATGAGCATGAACAAGTTGTTTCTTTGTCTATCAAACTTTTAACCTATTCTATACATCTATGACAGTTTCAGTCACTCATTTGGAGATAAAAATAACAATGAAAGAGATAGAAGAAACGTGTTAGAATAAACTAAAGGGAAAGAGGAAGAAAACACCAGTCCTATGCTCAGCTCACTAAAATGTCACCTGTGCTTCACCTTTACTCTGTCTTATCTTATTTTCAGGTAAGAACAAGCCTCATGCCTGTTTCCTTTTAAACTGTAAAGGCTCCGAGGGCTCAGTATTTGTCAAAAGTTCTGTGCAAACCTTAACCCTAACCCACAAAAAAACCCTTTTTGACAAAACAGTGTGCATTTTTCATACTGTTGCTTTTGCATCACAGCATCACTTAAGGCCATTAAAGTCACAAAAGAATAAATTACATTAATTGCCAGTCTCAATGGGAACAGCTGGGCTGAGGTGCAGAATAACAATGTTAAAGGGAATTACAAGAAAATAAACCCCAGGTTGGAAATACAGATTTCTTGAACCTTTGTAGGGTGGGTGGCATCTCTTTTTTTTTTACTTTCTTTTTCTTTCAGACGTATATGTTGCTGGATCAGTTGGTGGCTGCACTACACAAAACAGTGTGCTCTCATTCTGAAAATGCATGACAATAAATCTGGGAATGCATTTATCTCTACTTGGATGAAATTACTCCTTGCCTCCATACTGGCCCAGTTCATTTTGACACCCTTCACCATTAGGGCCCAGGTGCATAGCTAATGAAAGGATGGTAAAGCAGACACCTGCAGTAAAGAAGGCAGAAGGCATTTGACGAATGCCCTTACCCCCTTTTTCTCCTCTTTTTCCATCTGTCTCTTATGTCCTTTCTTCTGTTCTGCCTGAACAAACCCTCTATGTTTCCATTTCCATCAGACAGCTTGGCATCTTGTTTCTTCATTTCGCTCTTTCTTTATCACAGCTCTCCCCGGTTCTGCCCTTCATTTCTTGGGTGTTGGTACCTTTGGCTGATGCTGCCCTGAGCTCATGGCTGAGACATACCTCTTAGAAGAGCTCGTTAGAACGTGTGAGCTTAACCCCTGATTGATTTCTGAGCACGGCACAGTGAGAGAGTCGGAGTTGTAGCGCAAACACTTCTTAAGATGACTGCGTGTGTGCTGCAGAGGGAAACACTGGAGTTGAGGGTTATGGGGATCAAGAACAAGAGAGTAGGAGAAAAAAGGAGCGAGGTGGAGGGGGAGAGTGTGCACAAACAGAAACCGACTATGCTTGCTTTTTTTTCTTTTATGTGCGCTCATATTTTGTTGTTGTTTCGCAAGTGCTCAGAGCTGTGCAATGAACTGAGGAGTGGCTAACTCGCTCCAATTTGTCAAAAGCTCTCCTGACTGTTGTTTAGGCTGTGGTTGGGGGTGAGGAGGGCACAGCCGCTGATGCCAGGCCTCCAATAGCAGAGTGATTACTGGGCACTGGGCCGTGTTGAGCCGGGCTGGGGTGTCAAAACATGCCGTCGCACCTCAGTAGACATTGCTCTATAAAGATATGTGCTAAAACCTGTATGCTCACACAATGCTTTGCCAATATTTAAGAATTCTAACAATAATAAATCATATTATTTGCCTGAGTAGGAGGATGTCAGCTGTTTGTTGATGGTGGCAACTTTATACTGATCTGTCACAGTATTGAAGCAACCAATAGCAGCTGGAGTAATGAAATGAATCATCTAAAGGCTATGTGTGGTACTCATTTTTTATACAAAAAAACATAATACATTTGAGCTGAAACAAAACTAATATTATTTACAAGAGCGATCTAATAGATAACTCTTATGTCATGTTAGTAGCATAGACATTGTCATTGCTTCACTTGTTCAACCAAAAAAAATATAAAATCAGTTTTAGCAAAAAAAAAAAACATATTTATGAAAGGCATATGCATTTTTTGGTCATGATTTGCAGCATAACTTTCAAAGAAACCCTATTTATTTAAAGATTTTTATTTATCTAGTACCTCTTTCTGTGTCATTTATAGGTTTTTCTGGATTTTTAATCTAATGAGCCAGAAAAAAACTCCGTGCTCGACACAGTATAATGTTCTGAAGTGTAAATTTGGAATATAAATGGGTGTTAACAGTTGGATTTTTCCTCTACTAGTAAATAGAAATCAACAGGTTACAGCAACTTAGCTAAAGGAACTGAGCAAAGAGAGGCTAAAGCCAAGTCACAGTTGACATAACAGTTGGCCCCAAAAAGGTAGAAACACCTGAAAAAGGCATACCCAAATTAAATTAGATGCTGTACCTGAACTCTTTGGAGTGCATTTAAAAGCATGGCCTCTTTATTAACCCTCTAGCCGCCAAAGTCTCAAGATTGCAACTAGCAACATTGCTGAATAAAACAGGCCGTATCTATTAATATGGTGCAGAATCTTGTTACTACTTTTTACCAAGAGATAGTGGACATGTGTGCCTGTTATCTGAGCAGCATGTGTGGGTGTGATTCAATTAAAAGTTTTCAGTGTTTGTAAACACCGGCGCAGATATGCGTGGCGCGGCAGTGGGAGTAGTACTGAGCGCAGCACGAGCAGAGCAAAAGAGTGTTTTTTCATTTACTCAAGAGGCCAAGAGGTTGGTTTACCGCCGACAAAGAACTTCATCAGGTACTGGCTGACTCGCAAATCTGAGAAAAAGGACATGCAGTTGTCCAGTGAGGCAGAAACGGAGGTTAGTGACAGCGAGTCCGTGCGGAGTAGTCCACAGTAGATGGCATGAATGCTTCATGTTAGTGTGGTTTCTGCAAACGCCAAGCAGGGAACGTGGTGAAGTGGCAGGGAGGTTCATAACATTGCGAATGGTGACAATGGTGATGTCATAATATGAAAATTAGATTAATAATTTCGCTCCCATCACAGACTTTGAGACATACTGAAAAATGTTCTAATTGACAGTATACCTTTATCTTAAACTACCTTCAAGTTATAGCATTTTGAAATCTTGATATTAAAATTGTCTATTTTCCTGAAAAAACTCTGGCACCTAAAGGGTTAAGATAACACTTTAAATTTTCACCCAGGGCTTTCAAATGTATTGTACCTGTAACCATTAAGTTATTCTAGTTGGGAAACACAAAGTGTTTTCCCTTTTATGGATCTTTCTTCTACTTTATTTCTTCAAAATGCTGCACATGGAGAGGTGAGATATGGTAGATCAAATGTGGCTGTAGCATTAGGCCTTACCTATTGCCAGTTTAAGCTTGGTAACCAAAACAACTACTCTATGAGTGTTTTTCTGTAAGTATGTTCATGCAATAGCATCAACTGAAAAAAGCCATAACTCCAGAACGTGTCAACATACAGTTATCAATGACGTGTCTATTGAAAGTCAGCATCAAGAGGAAAACAATTTATGTTATGTTCGTTCTTTCTTTGACTTTCTCTTTACTTTATCTCGTATTTTGGTGCATGTGGGTGTTGCATTATTGGACCAAGACCCCAAGTTTTCACACAAACCAGGTTCCATGTCTTTGGCAGACCAAACAGAACCACCATAAATGTGCACACAGTGAGGAAACGCTAACAAGGGGAACAACGCTAACACCGTCTCCCCCATCTCGACACACACGTGCAGCACTCCTTCCTCAACCACGCAGCAACAACATTGTTACTTTTTTATGTTTGTTTTAGACATTATTACAATCTAAATAGCTTTTAAATCACAGTAACTGCATGTAGGAGTTTCCACATGGTCTCTCCTTCAGGAAGCGCATCCTCTCCTGCAGAGTCAGAGACATTTTCCTCTGAAAAATCACTGCCATCCATGTGATCAACTCAAACACCTCTTCATGGATGTATTTTCTTTTTATGCATGTTTTGTCATTATTTAGAGTGAGAAAGAGTGCACAATTTTAAAAAAAAACTCCTCTGCTTTTGCGCACAGACACACAAGGCGCAAACACACAAACTAATACAGCAAGTTATATCCCACACACAAAAACAGCACAACACTATGACAGGATCGCTATGGCACAAGAACCTGCATCAGAGTTGATAGACAAGATCTAAAAACAGAACAGTATGTGAGTGTCCACTCACCTGGGTTGACACGGTAGATATTAGCTAAGAATGAACCAAAGATCAACCCTGTTTGTCAAAAGTGATGTCAAAGAAAAGAGGAGAGCCAACCACCCCATCATGTGCAGTTGTATTGAAATATGAACTGTCTAACAGATTCTACATGCTTCTATATTTCTAAATATAGAAGCATGGCTGCCGAGGGTTAAGGGTTAACTCACTTCCAACTGGGTACAGTTCTTATCACAATCAGCCTTAACACTGTTGGCCTGCACCATTAAGCCACAGGAAATGAAAAACGACTGAAGTTCAAAGTGCGAAACAGCACAAGATGACCTCAAAGAGTCCGTTTTCAAAACCACAACATATTAGAGGGTGACAAGTTCTAGACCATAATGTTTCCATTTTCAATAATCAAAATGCATACTGTGGAGAGATGGTTTAAGAAATCTGTAATATTATTATTTATACTCAAACTGTGCTCTTTCATTTAAGGGACAATATTGTTTGAATATTACAATTATAACAAAAAAGTTTTCAACTAATCCTAATATGCCTCAATATGATATCCAGTTCAGTCCAATTCACTATATTTAATAAAGCACACTTTAAAAGCAGAATCTGTAATTGACTGTCACCTGCTAAAAGCTGGGATATGCTCCAGCTTCCTCATAACCCTGAATTGGATTAAGCGGTATGGAAAATAAATTAATCAATGAATGAACAAACAGAATGTCTCCAAAGTGCTGCACATTAAAAAGTGCAAACAAATCAAATAAAAACAATAACCAAGCATAGCATGATCATAATAATAAAACAGGTAAAACAAAACAAATATATTGTCAAATAATATTTTTTCTTTAAATAAAAAATATAAAAGAATGAATGATATAATCCCATCTCAATGTTGCATTATTATAAAATTAACTTAACACAATTAACACCATCTACATTTTCTCAAAACCAACTCAAAAAATGTTGGTCTTCTGCCTCTCGTGGTACTGTAATCATCCCTTTCTTCAGTCTGTGTGCACATTTTCTACCTACAGCAACATGTGAACAACCTTACCTATATCAATTCCATCGTAATTCTTGGCCTCTCTCTGCCTGCGTCTGTATATGATTATTGATTCTATAAAGAGACGCCCTTCAGTAGCGTCAAGGCATTTAGATTTGCATTCATATTCTCACTGTGATGGTGTTCCTCTAAAGCAATGAAACCTCTCACTTGCCCAGGGATGAGTACGAGGGAGGGAGAGCGCTATGATAAGGCTGTCGTCATTCATTTCAATTTCCTTATCGAGCCTAAGTACCTTTTATGAATTGGCCCTTTAAAGTACACAAATTAGAGCCATCAGTTATGCTCGTATGAGAAAAAAAGGAGAGAGAAGCAGTGAGGGAATGTTACTGAGCTGGAGAACAGCGCAAGAGTCACAGGCAGAAAATTAGACAAACTGCAAGGAGAGGAAAGACCAGAGAAAATAAAACACGTGAGCAAGAAAGACTGTTAATGAGTCTGTAAGACCACTGAGTAGGCAGGCCTAAAGAAATGTCTCTAATACTCAATTCCAAAGGGAGCAGTCTGGGTACAGTTCTTATCATTCTATAATGATGATTACTCTGGGTCTTTGGAATGAGCACCCACTCAGGGGCCATACACCAAGTGAAAACAAAAGGTTAAAAAAAAAAAGAACAGGTCAAGAAAACACTGCAAAAAGAAAAATATATGCGGAAGAAAAATTACAAGACATTCAATTGCAGAGATTATGTGTTCACTTTCTAATAAGTGATAAAAGAACAGAAAAAACTCATGCATTTAAATATGCTGCTTAGCCTGTATGTTTCCCTAGTCTCTGTGTCACAGTTGAGTCTGGCAAAAGACACACCCAAACAATGCTTCCATACCAAGTGCTGTTTGTTTGTTTTACATATGAAAAGCCTACTTTATTTCTGGAAGTACACCAATCACTTTTGGTCCATTAAATTCTAATTAGTAGAGATAGAGCCTCAAGCCTTACAAACAGAGATAATATTGTAGAGACTTGAAGAGAGCTGAAAGCAGGAAGAGAGTGACTGTCAGAAGAGACTGCTGCATGACAGACACAGCCTCAACAATGCAATATAATGGAGGCGGCCTCTTAGCTATTCTGGGAACATTAGCCTCTTTATTCTTATGGCTAATTTGTTGATACCTGCATATATTTGCGACAAACTTCAGAGTTTATTTCACTTTATAGCAAGTCAGTCTATCTTTACGAAGTTTTTGCCATCAATCTCATCAGTGTACTTAACTGGAGGACAAAAAGAAGTTTAAAAAATAAATACTCATGTAACTGAACAAACCTAAGCAAAAGCTTGTTTTGATGTTTTTTCTCGCATCTCAGATTTATCTTTAAACCACTTGCGAGCGAGCCAAATTCTTCATTTATTTACGACCGGCCTGACAGTTTTGCATTCATCCTTCTGTCATTGTCACAATGTCACTGAAAAGTATTTACTTTAAGTATCCAACAGACTTAGAGTCCATATGATGGGACAGTTTGGGTGTCCTCCAAAAGAATATTATGTTATTTAAATCTGCAATAAATTATCCACTTGGAAATGCTGAGGGCGGGGTGGGCATCACAGTCACAAAAAAGGTTTTTTTTTACATGGGATATTTAAAGACACGGACCCAGTTGCGTGTACAGCCTGTCCAGCGGAAGAATGCCTTTCATTGAATAAAAACAAACATCCCCTAGTAATCTCCAACACACTGCAGACAAAGCTTCTTGTGGAGTATGAATGGGTCAGACCAACAAGAACTTTGTTTTTCTTGTCTTTCAGCCTTAACAGCAAGAACAAAGTAAAAATTCAAAGGCAGTTATGTAGCGATCTCCTGAATCTGGGCCCTGAGTATGAATGGTCCCATGGGTGATGATGGGAAGCAAAAGGAAAAGGCAAGGAAGACTTTGTCCTTTACTATACTATACAGTCATTTGGCGACTTACATACGATAAGCAGACATTTTAACCATAGACATTAACCTGACATGCATGTCTTGTGGGTGGCAGGAAGCTGGAGAACCCAGAGAGAACCCACGCATACATGGGGAGAACATGCAAAACTCCACACAGAAAGGTCGCTGGACAACCCTCCCCAGGCTGGGCTCAAACCACCGACCTTCTAGCTGTGAGGCTACAGCACTAACCACTGCACCACCAAGCTGCCCATTATTTTAAATGTCCAGTCTTCTGTTGCTTTGTTTTCCAGCTTTATTCTTCACATTTTGGGACCCAAATCTTTTAAAGTAATTAATTATCCTATCAATACATCTTAAACATGGACTTCCGTCTTCAAAGGCTACTGTGATATTTTCCTGGTTCATCACACCTCATTCAAAAGACTGAATTAGCAGAAATATGGTGCTTTTCCATTAGTACCTACGCGGCACTACTCTACTGGCCCGGGCAGTACTATATTCCACTCGACTGCTTTTCCATTACAAGTCGCGATCCTCTAATGTGGGAGGGGTCCCATGCACAATGCAGGTTTCTGGACGCTTTGCGCGGAGTCTACAGAACACCACAGAAGAAAACCAACACAAAGATAGAAGACTTCCCGGTAACTTTTTAGAATATGGTTAATCGTGGGAAATAGACTCATGGCACAAATCAAGAGAAGTCGTCGGAGGGCAAGACAAAACACCCTGGATCACATCAGACCAATCAATGGACGCCAGCCTGTGGACGTCACGCTACCCGCACGGCCTGACATGCTTGGAACCACAACAAAGTAGGTACAGAAAATGTAACCGCACGGCACGACACATCCTAATGGAAACGCTCTGTTTCTGGGTATAGTCGTGTAAGGCTGGGTTGAGTAGGTATTAGTGGAAAAGGGCCTATAGATCAGAACTTGTTAGCACCTATTCATCATTGTTACAATATACAGTATAATATGCATTATAATGTCACAGATTTTAGGAATATGTTATTAAGAGTTGTAAATCATCTTTGTAACAGAAAGGTCAGAATTTAAAAATGCATACATTTAGCAATGCACACGCAACACACCATGCAGCTAATGTGATGCCATCCTCTCTTGCATATGCTGCTGGACCAGCTGCCAGAAACTACAGAAGCACACATTAGCTTTACATAACTAACTTTTTTTGAGCAATCTTTGAGAGGAAACTATAAGAACATCAATATGAAAATATAGTAATGTACTGTTTGGATCCATGGAGCAGCCATATGGCAGAGATCTCACCAGGGCAGGAAAAATAAAAAAGTAAACAGAACTTTTGGAATACCAAAGAAGACGGGTATGCATGTGGTGAAAATAAGGAGTATGGAAACCCACTAAAAGCTCAAAACTTTTCAACATGTTTTTTGTTTAATTTTGCTTAAGCTCACAAAAATGATGAAGTGGGAAAGGGGAAAAGAAACCTGGAAGGTATACTGGGAACAGAAGAATACCTGCCTCAAAATGACAACCTGCTGAACAAGACCTCAATAGAATCACACCTTACAATACAATACATTCACAGCCTAACTTGATAGTGAAATATGCCAAAAGTCTGTTTTGAGTCCCCAGATACATAAATAATTGTTTAAACACACACACATGCAAGAAATCTCTCTATTTCTCTCTCTCCATCTCATTTTCAAAATGCAAATACACTTACAATTTCATGTTTCTCTTGGATTGTTAAGTTGCACTCTTCCTCTCGACTGATTTCATATTCCAAGATCTTCCCAATGCTCTGCATACAATGTTATCATAACACACAGGAATATTTGCTTGAACCTCAAACTAACAGGATCCAAATAGTAATAAGGCAAAATTACTCTAGTGTGACAAGTGTGTTTATGCCTGACTAAATCAAATCAAAAATATTGCTAGAGTATTGTGAAGTTTATTCTAAGTAATCTGAATGTCGTTGGAGTGTGAGAGGATAGCACATTGATCTGATGCAGCTCATAAAACAGCATCAGACTTCAGTGGGCCAGACTTGTGAAAACTGGTGTGCCGCGTGCCAAACAGCAGACCTGATTAATGCACTAATAATCTGGTCCATAAATAGCATGTTGCTGCTTGTTTTTTATTTTGTTGTTTTTTTGGTTCTTTTTAAGGGGGACTTTGATTTTATGTTTCTGTCTTTACTGAAGCAGTAACTGCAGTAACTGTTGAAGGTCTGTATTTCATGGCTATTCAGTTGCCAAACTTCTCTCACTTTCCTGGCAAGTATCTCTGTCTCGTTCAGTTACTCTCCATCTTCCCCTGTGGCCCAAATCTGTTTTGATGAAGAGCAAAAGACACATTTTCTTTCAGTTGGTGATAATAAAAAGGAAAAAAAGAAGAAATTTTTACAATACATCAAGTTTTCTTGGTGTTATTTTTTCCTTTTTTGCCACCATGAGTCACTGGAAAACACTGAAGAGGCTGCCCGGGTTAGCAAAGATGGCTGAAAAAGAGGCCATCCCCATGCGTGGGAAGGAGGCTTGCCAGCCAATACCATGGGTCACTGGTTCCCAGGCCAAACAGTAGCACGATAGAGCACTGGGATGCCAAGGATCAAACCAGAGCGAAGGTGATAAAGGAGAAAAAGCTTTTACCACATCAGCAGAAGAAACATTGTTACTCACTACAAAGACAACATGGCAGCACTCCCAAGTCCCCAATCCCCATCTGACTGGAGATATGGCTCCAGCGTAGCCATGCTCTATCAGATATTGCCTAAACCAGATCCGTCTCTCACATTAGCATTCCTATGTCAATAAATAGCAGTGATAATGTAAAGCTGCATGTTTAATGGGAGGTGATGGGCTGCTAGGTCACTAATTGCCAAACTACAACAAGTTTATCCAATAAAAAAAAAAAACAAGAAATAAAAAAAGCTAGAGGACACACTTGTAAAAAAAACTTAATTGTAGAGGCTGCAACAAATGACTAGAGGCCAAAGCAGGAGCTTTTTAGTCAGGATCTCATGGTAAACATTTCAAATGCTTACAGTGTTTTCTGTTTTCTTTTTCAGCTTCACAGCAAAACACACTAATAACCAATGCCCTTTATCCTGATTTTAGAGAGCACAATACTCAATTCCAGCCATTTGTGCTGTTTATGAATATTTCCATTTAAAAGCATAAAAACATCCTCTTTGTGGCTGCCGGCAGTTCAGCTGTGATTGGGTACCAGCAGAAATGCAGCTTAACAACAACAACAACCTCGGCACGACCTCTCAACTTGACCGCAGCTTTAATTACAAAATTATAATTGTTGTCGTTGGATAAATGTAGCTACTGGGCTTGAAGAGGAGGATGATAATAATATTAATAATAATAACAATAATAATAATAATATTATTAATAATAATAATTTATATTCTGCTTGGTTATGTAGGGACAGAAAAATGTGTTTGAAATAGGGCGAGAGCTAATTTACTGTATCCAAAGATAATTTACTGATACCAGTTTATTTTCAATTTGAGGAAAGGTGCTTTTGAAAGTGCAACAGAAAAAGAGGGAGAAAATTTTTCAATTATGTTCCTGGAAAAAAAGCAGCGACAGGAGCTTTCAGAACACAAAGCTGCCCTGTGACTTGATGAATGGCCACCCTTTAATGTTATGGGGGATTAAAGATAACTTCTCAATGATCAGCAAGCCAACATATAGGCAGCGTCTCTTTCACCGGCATAATAAGTTCTCAGCTGCCACTGGTTTAATTACCTCCTTTTAAAACTCAATCCTCGTGGACCATACTTTAAATTTTTTTTAAAAATTAGATGGCAGTAGGATTAAGTTGAGGGGGGCACTGGGGGTCAGGTATTCCATTGATTGCAAGGTACCATTAAAGCTCAAGAGAGGAGGTACTTAGAGACATTCATCAGGCTAAGATTGAAGCTGTTGTAATGGCCTTCCTGTACACCATAAATAAAACTGATGTGTTGCTTCCATCTTGTCAAAGCTACAGGTTTGTTATGAGGCAACTGAACATGCCACACTCCATGCATGGACCTCAAGAACTGCCGTTTGGACCACTCTTCCAAATTCCCGACAGCCATCTGTTCCTGCATAGCAGGTTTGCAAAATATCCATCAGGATTTTCTTAAGATAAACAGATTGCATTAGCTAGCCAAAGGGAGCGAGGTCACTTGAGCTATGAATCAGCACTGTTTTATTAAAAACACAGAGTAATCATGTTTAGACTGCCAGATGCATGTTTAAGCAGAAGAACTAAATCCAGATAGCCATTTTATTCAAAGTTATATATAACTGTGGACAAGAAACATTTATTATTGTGACAAACATTGCATTTGCTTGTGGTCACTCTAAAAAACTTGCAACGGTAAATTTTATTAGAAGGAATTTCTGTCATCCGTTTGAAAGTAGCATGACGAATTTACAGGGGAGAACAACAACAAAGTAAAAAGCAACATGCTAGAAGACTGCTTTGGCTCCTGCTGGAGTGGGAGGCCACAGGAATAATGTGTAATAATGTGACTCCCTGTAATTGTTTTCATGTCTACTGTTTTTGCCTCCCCTGGGCTTAAAGAACATGAAAAGTGGAACTGGAGAGCTTCATTGACTGGTGCTGAAGGATGGCAGCGTGCAAAGCAGGCGTCTAACTGTGGGTGGTTTTAGACAATGGTATGACTGTATATGTACTCTAGGTGCTTGGTTGATACAGAGCCTTCAATGATAAATTTTTTACATTAATAATTCATAAAACACAGCATAGAGTTTTACAATCGGTGAGTTTTAACTAAGTCTTCTTAAAAGCAAGAAGATGGATGTTGTACACTGCTGCATTTCACACATTTGCAACTTCCCTTGGCTTCAGCACACAAAGCATTTGAGTATTTTGGTCTAACTTCTTTGTAAAGTTGTGTGCACTTCATTGTTTAATGGAGCTGCGCATCGACACTCTGGGTGACGGTGTGTTTTGTAGCATAACAATGGAAGCAAAGTGGAACAACAGGGGGGTTGAAATCATGGGCAGGTTCTCACCGATCTAACAGAACAACAGCAAAACAAACCCAGCATAAAATCCTGTGGGATTCATGGTACAGAAGTTGACCCTCTGTTAGGGTAGCTGCAGGGTGTCCACACAGTATGTATGTGTCCACAGTATGCCCCTACTGGAAGAAGCTAAGAGTAGGGCACAGTACCTCCCACTGCTCATCTTGCCTTGAGCAAGCAAGAGCATATCATAGTGATGAGAGGAACTCTTTGTACAGCTATATATGCTACAGGAAACACTGCACCAGCCCAACATTATAAACTAGATGGGCTTATATATACAAAACTCTTTTGAGAAAGCATTTTATTGTTGCTTTGTTTAGACTAATGAGTATTTGCTACTATACAGAGACTGTCGAACAGATGTATATGTAACATGTATAATGGGGATGAGGGAAGAGAACCCCTGTTTTTCCTTTTGTTGGCAAGCTAGATTAGAGGACAGATGACTAAAGAATTAAAAAAAATTAAAAACTAAAAAAAGAACAACAAGCAGCTAAAGTATCAGTGTTTCAAAGAAGGAAATATTGTTGTGCACTTCTCCTCATCAACTAATTATTTTCTGTATTCTCTACTCAATTGTATAATTACACATCAGGAGGTATCACAAGAGTTTACTAATATTTTCTTTCACAAACAACTAATTACAGTTTAATGAGAGGTTTGTTCTTTTTTCCACAAGCCTGTTCTAGCACCTTGATGGAAAGTTGTACAGGCGTCAGTTTAGAGTTATTCCCAATTACATCATGTGGCTGACTGTTAGATGCAGGCCAAGTCTACTGTTACTCTTGGTGGGAACTAACCCAGAAATGGTAAGCAGGCATGCTACTGGAGATGGGGCCTGTCAGAAAGCAGGTCACACAAACATCAGAGACCAGAGCAGTGCACCGCCTCTCACAACTTAATATCTATAAAAGGTAGAGCCAGGACATACAGTATGCCACCCTGGAGAGAGACGACTGAGCTAACAGCAGTAGAAAGATGGCAGAAAAGATGACAAGAACAACAAATAACATGACATACAGATGAGCAGGGTGAGAAGGCAAAATTAGAAGTAAAGTAAGCTTAGAAGGAGGCTGAGATAAAAGGTTTGATAGTATGTGGCACAAAAGAGAAGAAAATCTAAATGGTTGATAAAAGGGTGACAACAAATGTCTAATATTGCGACCCTGACTAAAGTAAACACTAAATGTGGGGAAAATTAAGCAAAGTATGACAGTTAAGTGAGCTTAACTGGTTATTGCATCTACAAAAGGGATCTTGTATGGGCTAGAAACACACTTTAATCATACTTCTTTTAGAGCATAGTTTGTTTTGTGACTGCAGTTGAAACAATTTAGGTTTAAGTTGACCAACAAGACTAGATCAGTATCGCAAACCAGTTCTTCTTGCATTGTTCTTAAGCCATTGTACTCCAGACACAACGAAAAAGAGATAAATTAGCTCAAGATAACTATTACACGTTTACAAGACACTTCATTGTACTGCAGAAGAAGAACCAGAAAGATGCATTAGCTTAAAGAAAACAAAAGGACAACTAAGGAAAGGGTGTGAAAAGCGCTGACAGGCTGTATCGGTGAAGAGGAGGTTGTGAAGTGGATAAAACATAAAAAGAGGGAGTGAACTGAATGCAAGAGAAAGGGAGAGGAGAGACAGTAGAGTGTGTGATGAAGAGGAGAAAGAAAAACACTAGCCAAGCTCCCGTAGGACAAATGGACAATGGTGCAATACGCCAGTGATATAAAGTCTTTTTTTTGTGGACATCAAGCCCATTCTCTTCATCTTTTGTAACCTTCATCAAACAAGTACTTTGGCACCTCAGGTTTGCTTTAATTACTGAATCTGAACACCAGACAAAACTTTGCTCTGAAGACTCCACTACAGTCTCACACAAAAGGAAGCGATGGAGACTTTGTCTGGGCCTAATCATTTAACCGATTGTCAAATAATCTATCATTTGGGTCCATCTCATTTTTAAGGTATTTTTACACACAGTCATCATCATTTGAATTTAATATTATTCGGACTTGAATGATCTTGTTAATAAGTTGTATTTTGGTTCATTTTGCTGTTTACATGACTTGCGCACATTACATCTTCCTATAACAAAGTGAAAGTTTTTCATTATATCATTTTTTCCTATTCATCTGTATCCAACCAACTTTTGGAGAGTTCTTTCAAAATACCTGCATTTAATGTCAGTACTGGAATAATGAAGCCGCTGCAGGGCTTTCTGCCACTGAATCCGGGGTCTACAGTAAGTCATGCAGCAACATATGTAAAACAGTCAAATACATATTTTTTTCTAATCTCCAAAATATGTTGAATTTTCCTGAAAATCAAGACAAGATGAAGATCCAAATCCAGTCTCCTTCCAGCTCACATGAATTATATATGCTTAAAAGTAATCATAGCATCTTGTCCAAAAATGCAAGAAAAATTCTGCTTTTTTATATTGTAAGAATTCATAAGACATTAAGGATTTTCTGTGACTTTCAGTATGATTACAACTGCACTTTGTGCACTGAAGTCTGTAAAACCCACAGTCCATTTCTGACACTTCCCCAAACTTCTTGTTTGCCTCATCTGTTTGCATCACCTTGAATTAATTTGGCATTGTATTCATACAGTACCTTATCTGGTCCCAATAAACTTCTCATGGATGGTCCACCACATTAGGTACAATTTCAAACCAACTAGCTCTAATGAAAACAAATTTAAGAAGTCCTCCTACAGCAAGGATACATTTAAAACATTTACTTTCATTGTCATATTTGTCTGCACAATATACTTGCTGCTCCAAATATAATGTGCAATCATGCTCCATGTGAATCAAATTGATCCTAATTATCCTGGATGTCAGCTTCCTGAAGATGCTACCAGCTACAGAAATACAGCCCATGAAGTAGTTGGTGTAAAATACTGGTGGTCAATACTGAAATATTGATACTGCCGACACCAGCTTTCTATGTTCTCTAGTAAATTTCCTGTAGAATGTCAGTATTTCAGTAATATGGGATAAATGTGTAGTTTATTATGAGTTGTAATACAGTGGAAAAGTAACTATATTATAAGGATTTTGTATAATTTATACCCACTGTTGTGAACTACTGTACTTTATCTTTTGCCTGCCAGGGTCATGTAAAATAATCCTTGGGATAATGGCACAGCAGCGTGCTGATCACTCACGCAGTACTCAGTCTGTAGCAGTCCAATGTGAGGCTAAATCTGACAGACAACCATAGAGGAGTGTATAATTAAGGGTGATACAGACACCATTCTTGAAACCCTTTGATGCTGCAGCCAACTACTGCTCAGGTATAGAGAAAATATGGAGATGTTAAAGTTATTTTCATCTGTCCACTAAATTTAGCTTTTGTGTTGAAACAACAGGAGTTCCCTCATGCAGTTTTTTTATGTTCAGTATGCAATAAGGGCAACAGTGGCTCAGGAGGTAGAGCAGGTTGGATCCTGTTCCCTTATTTGTTGTTGTATCCCTGAGCAAAACACTTCACCCTTCTTGCCTCCAGTGTCAGCATCGCTGGTGTATGAATGCAAATTTCCACTTTGGTGGTGGTCAGAAAGGCCAGTAGCATGCATTGGCTGCCACATGTGTCACGGGCAGCTGTGGCTACACATGTAGCTTACCATCACCAAGTAAGAATGAGGAGTATGAATGAATAATGGATTTATTGTAAAGCACTTTGGGTGCCTTGAAAGTGCTATTTAAATCTAATCCATAGATAATCTTATTAAATATGGTTATGAAACAAGTTAATGCTACAATAATTAGTTGTATGAGTTTAGCTTGGAGGGATATACATCTGTGACATCAGCTCACATCAATTTAACAGGCCTAGATTTAGTTAGGCTGGTTGCAGAGGCTGGGTGTCAATAAATATTCACTAAAACAACAACCGTGTGGGTTTTAGGATATAAAAATATATTTAGAAAAATATTCAATAGATCAGATATATAATTGTAATAAATGTAGACTTATGGTTAGCTTAAAGTGGAAATATGCTAAATCTACTTTTTTAGCCTTAAATACATGTTTTTGTGCACTTTTAGGTGTTTAGGAATGCAGAAAATGGCCATTCCCTTTTTATTACCTCCTGATGCTGCGCACATATCTTTATATTCTTTGTGGTGGTATTTTTCAGTCTGTTTAATTTTCTCTACTACATTTATTATTTTTATAGTAAACTTACCAATAAAATGTTTCTCTGCCAGGAGATAAGTGTATCACTGCTATCTAACTATAAACATGGCGGAACAGGGTAGAATGAACTTTCTGTGACCTGGAGGGGGGCGGGGCAATGACATGCCTCGTTCACATGTACAGAGACCGCACCTAAGTCGCTCTGAAGATGCACCTCAAAACAGTGGTTATAAGGTGTGTGTGGAACGAGAATAAGCAGGAATTCAGACTAAAGCATTGCAGTTCTACTTTATACAGACAATAAATTAATTATTTACATGTTAAAAGAAAGGATTTTAAAAGCATTATATATCTCCTGATATTCTCCTAATCTCCTAATTTAATATGTAGTCATTGACAAACATGCAATTATCATGGCATTAATATACAATGCTAAAAAAATCCTTAAGACCAGATAAAAGGTACAATTATTTACAGTTTGCAGTGATAGATCATAACCAGGTTGTAAGTAAAGCTTAAAAATATGCATATGCATACAGCTGTGTATGTAAAATCACCAAAAGCCTGAAACACTTTATCCTTATTTTATCAAGCTTTTCCACCCAGCAAAATTTAGTTGAAAGTTTTACCTAACATTGCACTCAACATTGCAATTTGGCTGAAAAGTGAAAGGTGCGGATGTCTTTATCACAATGTAGAAAAAAGGTTTCATCCACAGACCTTTATATCTGGTTTAAAGTGATAGGTAAAAATATATCTTGTATGTGAGGATGCAAATAGTGACAGGAATAGACATCTTTTACTAATTGTGAAAAGACACTTACCAAGTATACAAGAAAAACGGGGGTATGTCACGACCCCCAATTGACTTCCACACATTATAAAAACATGTGGATATGCACAACCCAGCCGAGGCTTGATCCAGAGACTTAAGTATGAGATGTCTTATTTTGGGCTAAACAAAGGCTTCAACAGACTAACCTAAAACCTGTACGATGAAGTAGCAATAACATATCACAGATATGTCTCTCTTACCTGGGTTGACTTACTGTACACTTGTTACAACAAAGCTGGTTATTAAGTGTACGCTCATATAAAAAGGGTGATGTTTGCAGCATCTGATCAATGGCAAACGTGGCAAAACTCAGCAGAGAAACATACTTCATCATGGAAGTTTAGATGATTATTCTTCAGAAATACAGAGAATATTAAACACATCACCCAGGCCAGAAACAACACTGTTGACACAGCAAAAGCCAGGATGGAATGCTGGCAGACAACAGCGGACTCTGTCAATGCATAAATTCAGCAGATAATACAATATTAATTCATCAGACAATATAAACAGGAATTACTCTGATTGCTTTGTTATAACCCAGATGTTTTGGGCAGAGCTTCCTCAGTTCCTACTTTTCCGTTTACATATTGTATTTGGTACTTTATTAGGCTGAAGAAGCTAATGCTGAGTTATCTTTTTTGCTGTGTATGTTTTAGAAAATTTCATTTCTTGACCAAAGAATACAGTAATAGATTTCAGATGAAATAATGATTTTTGTCAGAATTACTATTGGGACCATGATGTTGCCATTATTAATATCAAAAGATAAAAACTTTAAACAAAGATTGAAACATGGAAGCATTTTAGAAAAGTTATTTTTCATATTATTAGAATTACAGTAATAAAATGTTTTTACAGGTTTCACAGTAGTAGCTAGTATGATTTAAAATGGCTGTTTCTGCTGGTAAAGAGGGCTTTTCTAAGCTTGCATTACTATCTATTCATCCATTTTCTACCACTTATTCACTGGACTGGGTCACAGGGGGACTGGAGCCAATCCCAGCTGACATCAGGCAAGAGGCAGGGTACATCCTGGACAGGTAGCCCGTCCATCACAGGGCCAACACACACAGACAAACAACCATGAACACACACACACACACACTCCTATGGGCAATTTAGAGTCTCCAACCAGCCTATCCCCGAAGGTGCATGTCTTTGAAATGTGGGAGGAAGCCGGAGTACCCGGAGAGAACCCACGCTGACACGGGGAGAACATGCAAACTCCTCACAGAAAGGGTAATGGTTGGACTACCGCCCCAGCCGAGGCTCGAACCAGCAACCTTTTTGCTGTGAGGCCACAGTGCTAACCGACTGTGTCACCGTGTAGCCGCTTGCATTTCTGTACCATCTTTAATAAAAACATATGTATAATACCCTTAATTTATAAGATGAAACTCTTTCTTAGGGTTTTAATAACGTGTTTGGTGGTCTGATCGATACAAAGTAAGTGACTGGACTTCACTCCACCCCTCTTGTCTGAAGAGTGTGCCTTGTGATCTTTCCAACAGCTTCCAGCTACAATCTAAATAGAAATAGAATGCAAATTACACTCGATAACTCTTGAAGCACGTTATTAGTTTTTAAGAGAGCATGCCATACTTAGCCTGAGAGCTAATACAAGCTCAAACAAAAAGCAGGAAAAAAACTATTACTTCTACTGTTATAGCTTTAAGACAAGTGAATGACTGGCAGTTTAATTCTATACTTAAATATTCATCATCTTATACAAAGCCATAGAAAGTCAGTGCTATCTAAGGTGAATTCTCCATCAGCGAGAATGGAAGTTAGAGATGAGGAGGTGGGCCAGAAATGCAGGTATGAAACACTAAGGGCAAATGATTGTAGTTTGAGGTTTACTTGGTCAAAAATAAAACACACATAAAAAGTATGGAACTGACAGGACTAACTGCCATACTGACAACGAACTGGCAATGAATAAAGGAAATCATGAAGCATATTTACAGAGACTAACTACAAAATGAGAAGCATCTAAACCAGTATCAGGATTCATAATGGTTAGTAAAATAGGAAGTACACAGAAAAAAATGTTTTAAATAAGAGCTAAAGAATAACAAAAGACTAGAAAACTAAATAGACAAACCAGCTCCAGAAGAATAGAAGGGAAAGAACAGGGTGGGCTTTTACAGGAGGTTAAACATTAAGAACTGTTTCTTATATTAGCTACTTTTAAATTGTCTATTTTCTATTAAATAAATTGGTTTATAACTTTCTTGTCCAGATCAAAGAATACTTATCTACAGATAGAATTGGCTTTACTCAGATTATTTATATAAACACAATATATATATCTTTATTACAAAAATAATTCATTTAAACATCTCTCTGGATGCATACAAACTCTTATTACCACTCATGTTTCTATGTGCAGGTTTTTTTTATTTTTGGTTATTGCACCATGATACAGCCGAAAATGTCTCAGGCAAGTGCAACGTTGACATCCTGTAGCAAATTCTATGCTCAGTATGAAGAGCTACACACCTAAATAATGGATTTTTTTTTCATCAGCACTTGCCACAAGTATGAGTTTTTTCCAACTTTGAACATGTTCCTATTTTGTCGTATGTAGTTTATCAAATAGTTAAATATATATTATTTTACCTTGTCATTGTCTGTTTTTTATTGTATGGTTCTCAGGTCAATTCAAACAAGAGTTTTACAAATATTATTTGAGACTGATTTATGTAATTATGTTCCCTCTTGGAGGGTGTTGCCTTGAGGTTTATTCTGTTATTTAATGTGGTAATGCTGCATTTCTAAGCATGGCTAACACTGTTACAACTGCAGCTACACAGGCAAACAGTCTTCCCAAGATACTGGGCGAAGTATTTCAGCGCACAGACACAGACAGGGCCAAATAAGATAGCAACAAGGCCAAATCTAATTAGGGCACAGAGACACGGCACAAGAAGACTGCGCTGCAAAGAAATGGAAGGGAAGGAAAAGGACAGGCTTTTAGAGGAGGTAAATAGAGAAAGTGGAGGCAAAGGGGAAAACAGGAGGAGAGAGAGGGGGGTTCAGAGCAGGTGAAAGTGTTAAACTGCTGGGAGAGTGTGAGACAGAGCGGAAAAGAGAGAATAAGGCAGTGCTGGCGAAAGGTTTGCATGCACATGTGTGGGTAAAGCAAGCTGAATTGTTTGTATACCCCCCTCCCTGCTGGCAAATGGGAAACACAGCCTGTTCTTTCACACCCTCCCTCCTCAGCTGTTCAGAGCCCCTTGCGCAGTCCTTTCTCAGCCAGCACCACACAATAGCTAGCTGATGAACCTGGGGCTAACATGCCCTTTGAGCTGAGTAAAGGCAGGACGCATGGAGAGTCCTTAATGATATCAGCCCTGTGCAGCAAGCACACCAGCACCCACTTGCTAACTCCTTCAATTCCTTTTCTCTTCTCCTCTCCAGAAACAACACTTCCCTCCATCCTTTTCTGGATTGTTATAGAAATGGAAGAATTCCATGCAAGTTTAGTTCAATAAGAAAAGTAAAAGTAATGTTAACATCATAATTTGCACAAGTAGTGAGCTTAGTGTCAAAATAACTTATAGTATATTTAAGTTGTTTTTTAGATAATATCTTTGGTGATGGTGGCCGTTGTGAAAGGGAGATTAAAGTGATAGAATAATTTAGAATAAAATCATGTTTTTTATTTTGTTTTTGTTACCTCTCTTCGTGTTTAATACATGTGTGATGGGATAAGAATGATATTAAGACATACATTTAACACATGCTAGCTTAAAGCTGCCAACACAGACAGAGAGAAATCGATATGCAAATTCTAAGGTTGCTTAAAGAGGCAAAAACAGAAATGGACATCATCTTGAGCTGGCATTTGCAAACAGAAGTGTGTACTCAAGGAAAACTACAAGAAAGGATTGACTGAATAATTGAAAATGTGCGATAAAGAAAGGTCATAATGAATGAGCTTGTAAGCTGTAGAACACCTGGTCTTATATCCTACTAAAACATGGCTTCTGGACCTTGGTAATTAGATTATATAGGGGTTTTTTCCACCAGGCTGGTTCCCGTTCAAGTTCGGAGCCAGAGACAGATTAGGCACCGATTCTTTGGTTTTCCACTGCCAGAGCAACGGCTCTTGGTTCTCAAAACTGGTTCAATCGAGGCACCACTTCATTGCTGGGCCAGAGTTGAGAACTGGTTCACGCAGCTTGCATGGCAAAACAATAACTTTCTATGATCTTTAAATAAAACAAATAAGTAAACAATTCTCTAGAGATAGAGTCAAAGAGAATAAACACAACAGAGGGAGAAAAAGAGAAACATAGGAATAGAGAGAGAGAGAGAGTAATCCTGGGGAAACTGTCTATTTTTACCAATATTTTTGGACCACATCTGCCAAACATAAATTTTATAATACAGTCTCAACAAGCCAATCTCAATTACATGCAACCTATACTGTTAACACAGTCTGGCTTTGTTTAAATAAATGTGTAAAGACATTTTTTACAAGGTGGCAAGTTTGTACAGTGAAATATTCATTTTATGTAATTTATATTAAGTTTAGCTTGTGTCTTTAGGTTACAGCCACACAGAATGAACCTTGTGAATTAAACCAGGAGTCACAAATGAAAGACTGACCCATAACACAGTTTCTGTAATGTTCATTTTAGATATGGCTGCTAAACTTTGAGCCACAGCTTGCTACATAGTTGTAATCATGCCAAACCATGTTCATCATTATTTCACAACATTTTAGCCCACACAAACCTTGCCATACCTGATATTAAATTTTAATGCTGACATTCAGGCTATATTTGGCCTCTACAACACCTACCAGAACCCATGTTAAGGTCTACTTATGAGTTGTTTGCCACATCTGGGTAATACAACAGTTGTGTAAATTAATGTAACATCAGAATTACACTGTAAATGGCTGTGCTGGAACTAAACTATAAATGTTAAATATGTCTGCAGTAAAGGCTTTAAGTTAACATTTTCCAACAGTGGTTCTTTGAACATAATTAAGGACTCTGGTACAAGATGGAAACTGTTGTAGCAGTGGAGGTATGTATGTACCTCACCATTTCTAAGTCTCCTTTTATTCTACTAATAATCTAATACTATGTAAGACACATGTATGCTGTATGGGAAAGGCTATTGGCCTGACCCTTTCCAAATGGGAATGTGGTGGCCCTGTTTTCACAAAACACTCCAATTTTTGGTACCATAATGAGTTACTAACATCAGTCATATCAAAGCTTCTTAAATTCAGTCTGATAATTATTTAGTAAATTATTATCCAACTTTGAGCAAAACAGACAACAAAGTTAGCATTGTTTATTATGTGTGTACTACTTATTCCTTATGTCTGACTCAAATAGTGTGGCAAACACAAAGCCTTTTAGGAGTGATATCACAAATGTGATGTTCATCTTTTAGATATACTCTATGGCTGGAGCATGAACAGTACAAAAGCAATACTAAGTGCTTGAATAGAGGGGACCGGTCAGTCAGAACTAAAGAGGCCTTTTGAATGAGAGACCAAACATTTTCATGAACCAAGAAAAACATTCTAGTTGCATCAAATACTGACCTAGATCACCGAGAATCTACACAGATATGTGCCACTGAGTTCAGTGGAAATTACAAATACACACACAGAGAAATAAATGTTTATTTAATGAAAATTTCAGTTAAGTTTATATCAGAGTGCCCATAAAACTAGCCGTTTAATGTAAACTGCATGCATTTTAAGTGTGCCTCAATCAGCATGAAGACAAAGACAAATTAGGTGAGCGTTTGGTTTTTTTCTTTTTCACCAGTAGCATATATTTTCCAAAGGTATTGTTGAAGCATATTATCCAAGATTGCACTGTTTTCATCAAGTCAATCAAGTCATCAAATCAACCACTAAGATGTTAAAAGACTGACAAACACAATTTAGCACAGAGGATCAGCATGTGGGCCACATAAGCATCCTCTCCAAAACCTTTTGAGTGTTTGAGTGATTACAATTTCATTCCACTCAAGCGTCTTGCTCCAATTTTGGCACCATCTGCCTTTTTATCCTCTTTTGACAATACTTAATACGCTGATGCTAATAAAGCCAGGATTTCAGCTTTTTGTGTGTGTGTGTGTGTGTTGTTGTTTTTTATGCTCTATGTGGATAAAGCTATCTGCTAAACTTGCAGGTCAGCTCTATCACTGCTGGACACAAGGGCTTAGCACGTTATTTTAATTCATCACGGTTTGATTACTTCTGTGAAGATTTTTGCTTTAGCCTGATAACCTGATGCTCCTCAATTAATGCCTTTTCACAATCCTGCCGACGCAGACACGATCAGAGCAAGCAGGATCTAGTGCATGCCTCTGTACACTGAGTTTGTTAGAAAGTTACACCTTGGAGATCTTTTTAAACCATTTTCACTCTTCGTGTTCACTTTCTGCTTTATTAACAACAGCCGGTAATCAAGCAGGATAAATTCATCTTTCTGCCATTCTGGTGACGAGCCCAGGTATCTCAAAGGAAGTAAAAATCTTATCTAAAGCTGAAGCCAAAGTTTGATTTGTGCTACTTTTGTGATTTTCATTATGTGTATAAGTATATAAATTATATTATTTCACACTTTGACAAAATATTGTTGATTATATGCTAATGTTTCTAACCACTCAGCACCTGAATTAAGAACTGGATGCATTGAACATGCATTTTTTTTTAATTTGACAACTTTTTTTGACTGTTTAACTAAATCTAAATAAAAAAATGCATATTTACTATTTATTACCATATAATAGGTAAAAATTGTTATAATGTAATCTTCTGGTTTTTTTTTTGTATTCACCAGGGTGCCGGAGACCAGAACTATATGGTGAACAACAGGGGTTTGAGTAAAGTTTCTACCATAAAGTGATGCAAAATGTTTCAGAAACAATATGTATTAAATTCGATATATCAAGCCAAAAGGGGTTAATGAAGACCTTTGAAATAGTCTTAAAACAGCTCAATTAAACCATAGTAGATTTTTCACCCCGTAAAAAGGCTAATTTGGTATTTGTCATGGATCCCATATCTCTTTCTGCCCAATTTTGACTTGTGCCATTTTTTTTCTCACTACTTGTCCTTGTTTCATTTCTCATCGTCATCTCAGGCTTCTTTACTGAATCTGCTATGAGTCCAAATCAGGCAGTATGTTGATGTGGAATTACTGCTAAGATCCATAACTGCTATAAGAGCAGCCACGTATGTTTTACTAGTTCAGGGATGTTGCTGATGACGCTGGGAATGTGCATAATAAATGCCAGCCACTAACACAAATATGATCCAAAGAGTTTTATATTTATAGTATTGCTTGTGTGTATATGTATAATTTACAAGGGACCCATTTCTGGTTTTGATAAATCACAGAAAACAAAGATAATTAGATGACAATAATTTTCTGAATATTATGATTCCAAGCCTAAAATACAAGTAAATAAGTAAATTTATAAATTAATCAACACAATACAGATTAATTAAAGCTAAGCTGGTTTGCATTCTAAACCACAGACAGCTGAAATTTAAATTGGTTTTTTTTCTGAGTTTTGTTTTTTTTATTTTAATTTAATTGTTACTAGATTATATGCATCGAATGAATGCCTACCTGACATACATTTGTTATTTTGACAAGCAAAAGGATAAAACAGCCCTTCTGACTATTACAACTATTGTATTACTTATGTGCATGAACTTTTAGAAGAACTGAAGTTGTGGAGTTAAAGGGAGAGTCGTCCTTGTGTCAGCTGTGTAAAACTACAAGCAGTACTGCAGATGATTCCCCACATCTCAGAGCAGTTCTAGCCTCGTAGGTCAATCTCTGAGCCTTGAAAACACAAAGAGGATGTTTCTTCAAAGTCAGCAATCAAACATGAGCAGCACAATAGCGCATTTATCTTCTGTGGCTTGTATTAAAAAAAGCACACTATTCATTTGGAAATTAAATTTGCCCACTAAATTAAAGAGCGGAAGGAACATAATGGATGAATCCGGATTGCCAGGGGGGCGAGAGACCCCCTGTAAATGAAAGCAAGGTATGCTGAGAGGTTTGCTGGATCAAATTGCAGTATTATCCTTTTTCATTGGGGAAGAGTTTGTGGGTGTGCGTGTGTACTGAGCACAGAGAAAGTACATGGCACTTCATTTTTGAGCTGACTGCATGCTACCCAGTGGCGCTGCTCACTACCACACTACTCAGAAAAGGCTTTTACTCAGTTTCTCTTCTTTTTCTACTGCAAATAAGCCAGACACTAAAATCAGATTACAATAAGGTGAGATTCATGGAAATGATTAAAAAAATGGAGCTGAAGGGGTTTTAAAGTAAAATCCCAAAAGCTGTTATGTGGGAAGGAGAGAAAACAAAGAACTTTGTGTACACATCACAATTTTTATGAGGAAGTAAATGTGCAAATTTGTCCAATATAGTATTTCAAAAATAAGTTAATAAAACAAATGAACCAATGTAACTTACCTGTGGTCACTTAATCAAAACCATTGCTACCTCAGACACTTAGAATATATAATAGAAATGAGTCCTTACTAAGGGATATCATAAGTATGACCACAAAATAAACTATTCACTCCAAAAGTGACTGTGACAGGGCCTATAAACTCTCTAAACACATTCTGTCTAAAGAAACCATTTGTCCTATGAAGGACATCAAAATATTTTTTTGCCCAGGTAGTCTTCTACACTACTCCTTTGGCACCATTCTCCTATCTACGTGTCTCAAAGGGCTTTTGAGTAATGCATTTCTATTATTGTACCTTGCGTAGTGTCACATTGGTGGCTTTATCGGGAAGTTGTTGTAGAGTGAGGCTGGAGTGGGATGGAAGGGTTATATTGTGAGGTTGGCTGGCATTAATCTCTGTCACTTGTCCTCTCTGATTTATACTCTTTCCCAATAAGCCAGTCTATGGCCTTCACTTCAATTGGTACTTTGTGATAGTGCTCCATGTTCAGCCTTCGTCCGCACCGCCGCTTGACATTGAAGGCTTGTTCTCCAAACCAGCAGAAGTTAAAAGCATGGTAAAGAATTAAATTTCCCGCACCAGGAACAAGAAAGACAAGATAATAGGAGCCTGGAGCTCCATCCACCCCCAACCCCATGCAATAAAAGCCATTCTTCCCTAAATCTATTACACCTGATGCAGTTTCTGCATGATGACTTTGATCAAGAGCAATTAATCTTTCACAAAGAAGAAAAAGCACAGTTAAAGGCCAAAGTGTGGAAACAGTCAAACTTTAAGCGTACAGGAAAAAGGTTTTATTAGGTAAAACAGATGAGATCTATCAAAAATAGGAACTGATTAATAAACACAAAGACTTAGCTCTAAGCTATTTGAACACAAAGATTCAACTAAAAACTCCAGCTATCATTCACCATTGCTACACATTTAAAACACTCCCGGTATGGCCAACCATGCTACGCACATACCACCTGACAGTCCCTCTGTCCAGAGCTCCACCTTCTGCTGTGGTCCATATATTTCTTAAGTGTTTAATTACAAATGATTTATCACCAAACTGTCATTTGCTAACTGGCTCCTTCCGTTCTTGCTCCCCACGCCGCACTCCTGCCGTGTTGAGGGAACCTTCGCATCATTACAAGAGAGCTCATTTATATTAAAATGAGTATTACCAGTTAATTCACTCCATATATTTTGGAAACAGCGTGTGTCACACAGGCGCTTTGAATCATGCCTGCTTCATGGCAGCTTTGGCATACATCAAGTCCTTCATGGCAGAAGAGTTAATGCACAATTGATCTTGCTCAGACTTCATGTAAAGGTTAAAGAAAAACTTGAAGAGCACATACATCTCAATTGCATACTGGCCTTGCAAACATCCTACATATAGGAAGGCATTAATTATGATTCACTAAATCAAACAAGAGGCTAAAGAGTCATTTATGTTAAAACTTACTCCCTAGGTTAACCTCTACCCTCAACTGTCAGTCATCTTTACCTGTCAAGGACAACCATAATGTTTCGCTTGGAGCAAACAGAAAAACCAATACTGCATCCAACAAGAGAATTGCATAAAAGTAAGCAAACCGTACATGCTCTTCTGGATGTTTTACCAATTGAAGCAAAAAATTCACCCAAATCCAAAGAGGCCACACACCATCACTGATGGAAAGCAATCCCCAAACGCTGAAAAAGCACAAGGAGCATACTGCTACAAATACCTCTCACACGCGGAAAAACAAAAAAAGAAACAAAGATTCAAGAGTGGACGGGAATAGCTTCCTCCCTGTTCAGTCAGGGGAAATAATAATGAGGGTATTAAATACAGCCAGCAGATGAAAAATAATAACATATCGATTGTTCGAAGGAACGTAATGGTCTGATTCCTGGTATTGATCTGCTAGTGGGCTGCAGCAGAAGTAGCTAGTCGCCTCTGTAAGACCCCCAGTGAGAATGAGATTGGTGAAGCCATCTGAGGTTCTGTTTCTTGTTTCACTCAGTATGAGCTCCATTTCAAATGGGTGTTTTTTTTTCCTCCAAAGCGGATGTGAAATGAATGCTGTTGAAATGGCCCAACGCATAATATATTTCCTATCCTGTAATCACACTTACAATGTGCCTGTAGGTTGTAAAAGGAAATTTATAACATGGCAACATCAAAAGAAAGCAATATATGTTGCAGACAAAATATGTAACACTACCATAAAGCATCCAATTCACATTTTAGCAGACCTACTTTCCTTTTAAACAATATGTACAGTTTACTTTCCAGCAACACTAAATTTAACATTTAGTTTATTTCAACTGCAACGTTGTAAACATATCATATTGAGGATAGATACGCTGGATTCTATTTGTGTCAGATTAGCCATTATTTAGGCAAGCATTCATGGAGCATCATTGTATGTTAGACTGAGAAAAAGACGGACAAAATTCAATCTCCGACTTAACAAACATGAGCTTTAAAACACCTCTCACAAACTTCTCAAGTGATCTTATTTCTAGCTCAAAGAGACAGAAAAATCTATATCTCAATTTGGTACACTTCAACTCCACTCCAAAAGTGCCCTGAGAGAAAACTGAATTAAACGGAGACAAGCTGATTCAACACCCTGAAAAATGAATTTAAGTAGTTGTTTCTGAAATATGTATTTGCCATGTGCAATATCAGCGAGAGAAAACGTGATAGGACTTCACAGCAGCCTTTCGTCTGGAGAAAAGTGTGCTTTCCCAGAATATAAACGTGCATGCCGGGGAATACATTAATCATAACAAGGTGACAACTGGTCTGACAGACAAGCAGAGGAACAGGAACAGATTTGACTGTGCTTTCTATTTCTCAACATGTTTGGAAAGGAAACATTTTTTTTAAAAAAAGTATAGGGCAATTAAAGGAGCATAGATAGCCGTGTCAGCTGGATTAGGGGCTGGGCGTGAAATTGTCACACGGCGTGTCAGGGGTGCTCTGTTAACAACTCGGCCCGGCTTTTGCCAAGGAGTGGCGGAAGGGGGGCCCACTGGAACGTGACACAGGAAGAAATACCGTCAAGTCTGTGCAAGGCTGGATTAGATTAGCACACTGGAACAGGTGGTCTTTTATTGGCTGCGTGATACTGTCAAGGATCCTCTGAAACTAGATGGAGCATGTGCACACATGCACAAATGCATGCATATACACACGCAAAGGAAACAATCAGGGTGAAGGTGGCACAAAGCTTTTGTGTTGGATACTAAATGAAACCTCAGCTTGCTCACGTCTGAGTCAACTGTAATGTGAGAATGCAGTGCTTGTAGTTTGAAAGAATGGAGGGGGGGGAGAGATAACCACACTGGGTTAATGCGTTATGGGCAGAAAACACTGAGCCGTCTGTTGAGTGACAGAAAATCCAGGGATTGTCCAGCTGTCTCACAGAAAATAACCACAAAATAACACAATCTAACAAATGAGGGAAGGGGAGTGATGGAGGCCAGGGTGAGGCAGTTTGCCAAACCATTCTTCACACCCAGCAGTGTATTTAGTGTCATTTAGGAGGCATATTTTAACCATGAATAATACATGTAGTGATGTATGGCACAAGTTTGCTTCGGATGAATTATACCGTTTCTGAACCAAATAGTGCATTATATACAGTAGGTGTTTGGACAGTGGGGCATAAAAACTTGGGAAACACCTCTGCCAAACTCAGACAGCCTCCCTGAAATCTGGCTGGAGTGAATTTCCTAAACAGCCAAATCCAGGGGAATGCTACCGTAGCGGTGCAAGCAATTCATCTGACATATGGGGAAATTTCTGCATAAATGGAGCCAAATTTGAAATCCGGCTTGCAACTATATATGAATTCCTCTTTAAAAAAAGAGAGAGGAAAGGCTCTTTTAGAGTAGAGGCTGTTTTTCATGTAATTTCTGTTGAGTCTGATGTGCAAGACTATTGAAACTAGGTCACAAAGGGAGTCATTTTGTAAAAAATACAGCAAAACCCCCGAAGAACCCGTCTGCCAAAGTAAGGAAAACATGTTTAGCTTTATTTCTAGAATTAGGCTTATGCTTTGAACTGAAGTGACATAAAAATATTTTAGAAAAGCAAATGTGGAAGCTGCAAAAGAGAGAGGTAATAAACATACCGTATATGTTTTAAGCACACTGGAGAAGCTGGGGATTTTACTTCCTTTTAATCTCTACCATTTAATTTTACTTTACAGTTGTACAGTTTAATTTCTCCAAGACACAGTAAGAGCTAAATTGGTCCACTTGTGTCGAGTATTTTAGTTACGTTAGTGATATACTTGTGATTATTTTAAAAGTAATTTTTATTGATTCTAAAAACATTCAAGAAATTTTTCAAAAGTTGTGAAATTACTATCTTTTTTCCCTATAAATGGAACTTTAAAAAAAAACAAACAGGTATACTGGAGTATATTTAGGGAAATGGCACCAGAATAAATGCATGTTAGTCCTTTGGAAGGAGCTTATGTAGAGCCAGAAGATAAAAGATATGTTACCTCAAAATCCCACACTGCTCACAGTAGGGTAGACAGCATAAAATAAGATCTGGCACCATATCTAACACAATGAATTATGAGTTGGAAAATGATTATGTCCATTTTTGAACTGGAGGTGTCCAATAATCTTATTTTTCCTCATAACAGCAAAGAAAAGGAATGTATATCTTGTGTTGAGCTAACATTGTAAATGGTACACTCAAGGTAAAAGGTGAATATTTATTTGAGTTTGTCAGTGAGCGTTTTGGACAACTATGGTACAGAAAAGGACCACAAATTTCTTCCTGGAGGAAGACCTGTGCATAAGATTCTGAACTATCAGGGGGAAATTCTTGTCATCTGGCTGTATACAGAATTTAAAATGGGTGATTAATTGTTTATAGCCATCAAATGAAGACAGAGAATCACAGGCAATCATTTTAAAAGTACTGCAGAAGCTCTTTTATCAGCAGGAGCTTCATAACAATACTTGATCAACTCTCCATGAATTCTTATGCCCAAATACAATGCAGGTGCCTGTTTGAGTTGACGATTAATAGCTGCAATTTACAGCAAATGGGCTTTTGCACAATATGTTTAGCGGGGCTAGATAAAATGAGTCCCTGGCCACTGATCTGGAGACAGATTAGGTTTTTAGTCGACTATGATAAAGGCATGAATTGGGAAAGGGAGATCAGAGTTTGGACCTGCAGTGTTTAATGCTGCCCACCTGTTATAAATGAGCAGTTAAACAAGTCAAGCATTGGTCGTCCCAGGCCAATTCAAGGGCATTAGCCATCAACGTGCACAGACATACACACTCTTATGTCAGTTCTCTACCACTTTCTACCTCTATAACTTCAGCTCCGTGCTTAACATGTCACCGGGATGGCTTACTTCTGTATGAAAACAATGCAAAAGAGAATGCCAATAAGGCTACGTTCACACCGCGAGCCGAAGTGACTCAAATCCGATTTTTTTGCCCTAAGCGACATGAATCGGATATTTTTACAACAGTCTGAACGACAC
>JBAMHV010000005.1:6440705-6477661 GCA_037177535.1 Pseudomugil gertrudae | reverse complement strand
CGGACACTCCAAAAAATCGGATTTCACAAAAAAATCCGAATTGAGCATTATGCCCTGCAGTCTGAACGTAGCCTAAGATATTTATAACCACAGGGAAATCCACAGATCTGGTCTACTACATGTACAATAAGACTGACTGCACTTAGTGTGTAAGGGGTATTAAGTGACTAAATTACAACAAATTACTTTTTTTTTTATTTTACTCTGGATTTATGCACAGGTGGAGGTGATGTGTTCTACATCTCCACACTCATTTTAGTGCTTAAGAAAAACAACAAAAACAAACTAAAGAGAAATAATGCTTCTTATAACAGCTTCATCAAAGTGTGGGCTTCAAAAATGGGTCAACAGGCTGTCACCATTTTAGTATTCCTTTTCCAGGAGTTGCACTTTGTACCTGCAGGCTTTAAAAGTACCTAACATATGCTCTAAAGTTTGACTTTCATGTGCTCTGTAAACATCTGAGAATGCCAGCTTTCTGTGTGAGCTATTCCATTTGCCAGCAAATGTTGTCCTTGTTTATATCTAAATGGGCTCATTGCATAACAGCTCATGGAGGACAACGTAATTTAAGTGGTACAACATGTGAGATGTGTAGAACAAGAAACTGGGGCTATCCATAGAGAGGGGCTACATGTGGTAACACGGGCTAAAAGGTTAAAGCAGCAGGGGGAATTAATATGTCTTAATGACATTATAATGAATGGGAAAATATGGGACATCATTTATTAAATGGAGTCAAGTGTGTCAGGGAAGTGCTTGGACTCACAAACGCATTAATTATCTCACCGTCTCTTCATGAACGCAGGAAAAAAGCATTGATGGAGAGGTAATGACAGGCCCAGAACGGACATCATAAATTACCAAGGTGGGGGCTTCGAGACGACAAGGTCTAGTCTTACTTATGCACTCACGTAGAAAGATGCCTTTTCATGTGTCCAAACCGTCACTGGGAATTTAGACAGAAAATCTCAGTTGCCTTTTCTAACTCGCAAGTCATTTCCAAACAAGAAAAAGAGGAGGATGCCCCCTTTTTCTCTCTCTAAAGACTTGATAACACACTGGCAGGATAACACTTGTAATTCATCATTTCTGTCTCATTTCTGAGATAAAAAAAGTAATGCAAGCATCATTATTTTACCAGTCGAGACTTAAGAGTGCTCAGGACCAGCATTGAATGAACGCTCATCTGATCCTGGTAACTTCTTAATCATTTTTCTAAAATTCAAAAAGAATATCAATAAAAAAAGGTTTGATGTGTTCATAGCCTCCTCAAAATTAAAGAAAGGGATATGGTTATTTTAAAACAGCCAAAGGCAGAGAAGTATGACAACCAAATACTTAATCTTTTTTAACACACTGTAGCATTATGTGGAAATATCCAAATGTAGTGCTTTCAAGAACCATTTATGGTCTATGCTAAATATGGACACAGCATTCTGTCCTGACCATCTTCTGCATCATTTGCAAGTTTGGTTAATTTTCGTGGCCCTTGCAGGTGCTTACCTCAATAAACAAAACAAAGCAGAAACAGTTATTGCAATATAACTGGCATGCGACTTGGAAAAGGAACAAAAACTAAAAAGAAGCTGACATGCATTCATCTACCTTGCTGCCTTTTTCTATGGCTCTTTTTGAGAATGTACATTATCATGATCTCCGCCACTGTCTCCATGTTTTCTGTTGTCTGAAACTGATGTCTCAGATTGGAAATTCAGCACTGCCAAAGGGTGGATGTATTGGCTAACAACCATGACAAAGTTAGAGACATATGGAGGTTTGTGGGCAGATATATTTGAAATGGATGTACTGTCAGCATTATATATTTAAGCCCATAAAAGAAGCATAATTGGGTCTTTACCCACAAACAAACTTTTTGACACAGCAGGTAAAGTGAAAGGAGTTTACCCCAAAGCTAGCTGCCATTTCAGCCAAGGAGAAATCTGACCGCACTGGCCTCCCGACCTTGCTTTGGAGGAAATTTCAACAGATGCGTTTGTTTGTCTATATGTGTCTTTAAATTAATGTGACTAAACATAAATAAAACCCTCCTGTTTCACACATCCTTCCATGTCCTCTGGACAGTGCAAGTGGCTGTTCATCTCAAGCTTGAATCCTCTACCACAGTCCTGGGAGCTTGTGGATCCTATGCAGTATTTTAGAGCTGTTCCTAGGTCTGCACCCTTCTGGGTGGAGATGTTTGACATTTCTCCAGGTATCTGTTGGAGCCACTTCTCCTGCGTGGAGAACATGGCCCCCAGTTTACCAATGACTATGGTTATCACTGATTTTTTCACCCTACCAGTCATCTCCAGTTCTTTCTTGAGGCTTTGATATTTCTCTAGTCTCTTGTGTTCCTTTTTCCTGATATTTCAATCGTTGGGAATGGCTATATCCATCACTGTGGCTTTCCTATGCTGCTTATCCATGATCACTATGTCCCACAGGACCTTGGCTCTTCTGTTCTTCACCACATTGGGAGGTGTTTCCCATTGAGACTTATGGGTCCTCCAGTCCATATTCTGCACAGATGTTTCTGTATGTATGCCAGCTACTTGGTTGTGGCATTCCATGTATTCTTTGCCTCCTAGTATCTTGCACCCTACTGTGAGGTGCTGGATTATTTCAGGGTTTTCTTTGCACAGTCTGCACCCAGAGCCTGGTGTGGTAGATCTGAGCCTTAATGACCCTGTTACTCAAGGCCTGCTGCTGTGCTGACATGATTGTGCTTCTGTACTGTCCTTCAGTCCAGCCCCTTCTAGCCCTTGGTAGAACATGTCAGCAACTTCAGCTATCTGTCTGTGGTACATCCCAAACAGTGCCTCGGCATGGCTCATAATGACACATTACAGCTCCTGTTCAAACCTCTCCAGTAGTACTGATACATCATTGCGAGCAACTGTAAAATTGACAAATTTTCAGTTTAACAATTGGTTAATGCCTCATAAAATAAACCTGATAAAATCCTTTAAAGAAAAACATTTCCCAACCACATACTAGCTTATTGACTCTACAGCTTGCTGTCCATATGTTGTTATGGCAATAGTTGACACCCACAAACAAATGACAGTTTTTTTTTTTCAACTTCTCTGTTTGTTTCTAATCTCTTAGTGCTGGTTATTTGTCAGCATTTCATTATATGACTGCTGGGGGTCAACTGAGTCAGAGGTCAAACGCACCAAGCTTGGCACAAACACAACAGAGGCTTGTTTTTGTTTTGCTTTTTCTTGGAAAAGACTGCAATAATGGCAGAATTTCCAAGTAAAATTGCATCTGACACAAAAAAAAGAAGCTATTTTTGTGTTTTTTTTTCTCTTTCTCTTTGGAAAGGTGCTATAAAAACATTTTCCAAGTAAAATTGCATGTGAGACTGACATTGTGTAAGGAAGCTGAAATGCTGAATGATATACAAAAAATATTTCTGAACTGCACTTTTCTGTAATAGGCTCACTTCATCATGTGTCCATTAGAAAGTTGTCAAATTGTTTTAGCTTATCTACTCGTTTTGCACTTTAAGGTTAAGAAAAGAAAGTGTAGAGGATCAGTGGTCTCAAAACTTCCCTACAAAGTCACAGCATGCCGTATTGTGACACACGTCCAGTGCTCTATCACTGTGGAAATGACCAAATGACACTGAAAACTGCAGCAATTATTACCAACTTAAGGTCCGCCTGTAGGCCCTAGGAGAATTAGAGGAGAAAATACAGACTGTCTTCAAAGGCAATTAGTCTTCATATTGTAGTGTGTCCATTCAGCGAGTGTTCTACCTACTCATGGGACTGCACATGTGGACATGGCTAATAGTCTCTGTTAATGAGCCAATCGTTCATTATCAATCTTCTGGGAGGCACAGTATGAGAGCAGCATCCTGTTGACACATTTAAAAGAAACGACAACCGTGCGCCGTACTCAACGTATGCATACCAGTATGGTGCAACTGTCGCTGAAGGCTGCAAAGGAGCAGTTTGATGCTGTGTGTCCTTGCGGAGACAGCTAAATTAGACAGATTTGCATACACACATGCAAACGCGTACACATCCACACAATCTGGAGGGGGGGGATGCCCTTTTTGTCCCTGGCCACCTGGTCAAAACTCTAACAGCTGACTTGTTGCTGAGCCCTGCAATGATAATAAATCACAGAAAACTCCTCCCCCACACACACACTTTCACAGGCGCTAATTCCTCTACGCTATGCTTGATACCATTTCTATAGGTTTTCTTATTTGTCTTCAATGCTTCTGGTTTGCTCAGTTTGGTTAAAGCTCGGGGAGAATGTTGGACTTTGCAACATAAAAAAAGTTTTTCTTAAAGCTTTCTTATTTTTTTTACTTAAATAGCAGTTTGTTTGCATGCATATTTACAGTTTCTTTATTCTGATCATGATGTTTCATGTGTCCATGTGTACCTTTTTAACAAGCAATTTTTGTCCAACATTTTCTACTGACCTTACAAAGCTTGATTAAGGGCATTGGGCCCCTGGCGCCATCCTGTTTCCTTCTTGTTAAATTAAAGAGTGAAGAAAAGGTCCTGTCTTGTGATGATGGCTTAGGTACATTATTTTGTCCCTGCCAACCAAAAAAACCTCCTCTTATGACTCCAGCCTCAGGTTTATCCCTGCACATGTCTTCACTTCGGACTGTTTTTTTTTTAATACTGAGCATTTCTCCTGACCTTTGTGCTGTGACCCATGAAACTTTCAGTTTCTCTGTAATATGCTGAACTCCACAGAATCAGATAATGCAAGGAGACTTTTTTTCCAACCTGTTTTGTTTACTGACAAAATGCCTTTCTTGTTGAGCAGGAAAGGAAGCGATTATCACGGTCTATAACATAAGTCGCCTTGTCAAAACCTGTTTCAGATACATCCTCAGTGGAGCCGTGCAGAGAGGAACGGAGGGGTGTACTTAGTGTCATTGCCGCTGGGAAGGGGGGCTGTTAAGCGCTGGAGTAGCAAAGAGAGGGCTACCATTTCATACGTCTATGGCAATTAATACTGATGTGACACATTCAGGAAGGTCCCCAGAGATTGACAAAGCCAACAAATAAATTGACTTACTATTTGTGCATGGAGACGTAAGAGGTGGGGGGAACATGCAGCTTCATCTTGTCCGAATAAATTTGGAATGTATTCCTGTCAGTGTAACGATTGCCATTTATTACTTGTATATGCTTTATAGTGCAACTGTGCTTACAGGGACAATATGTAGCTTTTGACAAGGTGGGGAGTGCGTTTATGTGTGAGTGTGTTCGAGAAGGAGAGGGGGCCCCTGAAGTAATGACTTCATCGTTTGGTTCTGGTAACTTACATGACAAATACAACTGTTCCTTTGCCACTTGCTATAAATGCCTCCTTAGGCGCCAAAGCAATGCAGGGACAAATACAGATGTTTTATTTCATGTCATGCTTTCAAACTATTACACACAGAGAAATACACACACATGCAGGTATGCCACTTATCTCCAAACCACTACTCAATCCTGAATGATAAATTGATCTCAGGTCATTTCTCTTCCGGTATGGTACAGCCTTCCAGCTTCCAGAGCAAGAGTTTCATGTCCATGAAGGTTCAGTCTTTGATTTAGGCTTTAAAGGAATATACAAGATGACAGGAGGAATTGAGCAGGCAATTTCTTTCCTCATGGGGAGCTGAGGTTGTGGGATGATGTTTACCTTTGGGAAACGAGGGCCATCAGCTATAGCTAGTCAAGGACTATGAGAGCTATAGACCTCCAGACTCTGTTGTTGAAGGCATTTAGAAGTGTGCCACTATTTACGCAGAAAATAACCAAGCATCCGATTGCCTGTTGTTAAGTTGTTCTGCAACTCAGACATTATTTGTACCCGCAAACAACAGAGTATGTATTAAAGCATAAAGGACTTAAAAGCCCCCTTATTCATTCTAATGAAATCTGCTAACCCATCATCTGTTACTACCCTCACGCACATAGAAAACAGTATCATTAAGTCAGAACTACTTCCACTGAAGCTGCAGTTCACATCTATGTTTGTCCTAACTCTTATGATACATTTAATGAAGGCTTTGAATTAGTATTATGTGCATTCATGCCTGCTCAGCAAAACTGATTCTGGCAAAACACAAAGCTAAAGTTACAACTGTAAACAATTTCTCTCCAAAATGGATGTTGCTGCAAAAAAAAGGCGCAAATTACATGCAAATGGTGCAGACACCTCTTTAAAGCAGCAGTACAAATGATGTGGAGTCACCACCATTCCAAGATGGGAACCCAGTTTGAAATAATGTTGCATATCAAGACTATATATTTTTTGAGAATAAAAGCCAGACTTTCTCCATAGTGATATGACGCATTTCAAAATGGGAAAAACTTTGCAGGATAAGTTCTATGAACAAAAGTTTGTCAAATAAGGAGGTGTTACAAAATATATTTTTTAATAAAACACAGGGCTACATTGATTGATTTCACATGATTCAATACAATTTTGACTTGTATTGTAAAACCTTTTCATGTGTACTGTAAACCTAGTCCAACAGAGGTCTTCCTGCAGCTAAAGCAGACCAGAGGGGGAGGTGGCTGATGGGGCAGATGTCTTTTCTGGGCAGCCGTGCATAAAGGCCTGGCCTGAGGGATGTCTACCCGCTATGCATCAAGTGCAATTAAACATTGCTTATGCTCGGGTTCACAAACTGAAAAAGGCTGCAAAAAAGAATCCACACACGCAAGCAACCTTATAGAAAAGAATGGATGGGAAAATCTGCCCCAAAGCAATAGGTTGTACTAAATCAAGTGAACATAAGAGAACAAAAATAATCCCACAATTTGTCCTGGAGAAAGTAAGGCACATCTATAGTAACAACAATATTCAGCATGTGGCAATACGTGCTTCTTCCTGCAATCGCTAACCAAAAAACCTGTGGCCTTTAGGTGCTTTTTAAAAAGGCCTGCAGCTTCCTAATTAGCTCTCTCTCTCTCACACACACAATAAATGCATCCAATCAAGACAAAAGCTTGATAAAGGCAGTTATTGCAATGATTTTAAAGTAAAAAAAAAAATGAAAAAATTGTTTGTCTTTTTTATGCGAGACATTAGAAGCTAAGGAAGTCATATTATTAACGGGAGGCAAATGCAGGTAGTTTTCAGTGCACATTTAATCAGGAAATGCAAATGACTTCTTATTATGCAGTGTTTGGTTTCAGATCCAGGTTGCTGTTCTTTGCTGCAGGCAGGACAGGAATACACTTTGGATTACTTAAAGTGCAATTTGTTAAAAGGCAGGGGACACATGATTCTCTTGAAAGAGCATTCACTGTATTTGATACATATATCTAAAACATTTTTTCCAGCTTTACTTCTTTACCTAAATCTAAATAATGCTTTTTTACACCCCCCAACCCCCCAGTTACTTTGGTCCTCCTCCTTTAGAGGACTGCCAATTTAATTCAACACAGTTATAACTAGATTTGGTGGCGTGCGGGAATAACCCGTGTTCTACAGCTAAATCAACATCAGACACTAGGCTGGCACCTCTGGGGCCCCTCTGTAGAGCCTTAGTGTTTCTCAGTCAAAGCAGCGTGCTTTGCTTCCAGCCCCCTACGGAATATTGCCTAATGTAACTGGCATCTTCATTTCGGCTTTGCTCTGATGTTGCATTAAAAACAGAGAAAAAAAATAAATAAATTCAGAAAAAAAAATCAAATCCCCTATTTTAACTCTGAAAAGTAAAAGGTTTGGGGAGATGGGGGGGAAAACAAAGCGTGAGAGACCAATGGAGGGAAACAGTGTAAGCTGTTAATGCTATGTTAATCCCTGACTAAAACAGCTGAAAGTAATGCAGAGCTAGATAGCTAACAGAAGAGGTGAGTTAGAAAAGGAAAATTGAAAGAAGACACATCTCAGTTGAGTCTTTCAACCACCTGAAGGTACTGTATATTCTCTGGCATATTTGTTATTTTACCAAACTTCCTTTCCACACAAAGCCAAATTAATTAACTAAATAACAAAAGAAGCATTCAGCTAAGACGTAAGCCAATTTTTATATTGAGAGATATCCAAATATTGAAAATGTAGTTTCAGTAAACAGAAGCAGAAAAACTATGTGTGGTTTTTTATTTAGTCTTTTGTAAAACATTATGTGTCGTCATCCATCAAATTATATCATTAGTGGAAAACAAAAAGAATGTCCGGTAGGAAATAAAAACAAATACTGTTTTAAGCAATGTTTAATGAAGAAAAATCTAAATTATTGCTAGTAATTCATTATGTTGTTCAAACAAAGGCCTGAAGTTGTCTGAAACACCACCCCAATGACATTATTGAACACCAATTCATTCATTATTAAACGATCAAGTGTATAAGAAGGCTATGGCTTCAGGGCTTGTTGCTTTCCTGATCATTGTCAGATCAAAAAGACAGTGTGACCAATAAGATACACACATAACACAATATATTCTCAACACACACAGCACTTTTCAGGTAGTCTGAACTCAAGACAAATGTTTTAAGATGCATCCAACTGTCAATGCAACATGCTATAAAAAGTAAAAAGTTTTTATTCAGCCTTAGAGTTCTTAGAAATGGAGGGGTTTAAGATTTTAAATAGGCAGGTCTGCCAGCATACCAGTACATGATGAATGTTAACTGTCTTTCTCTCAGATAGCTCATCTATCCATCAGTTTCTGTTTATAGCCACATGAGATTTACATTGCCATGGAAAGTGAAAAAAAAACTATTTTCAATGTTAACCATTGTCTTTTTACAGTTAATTTCATAGCAGTTTTATAATGAGACTTATTTGATGACATCAATTAGACAATGATCAGTGTGTGTCATGGCTTAAGCGTTAACAACTAATGTGACTAACAAACCTTAAGAAGTCTGAATGCATAAAAAAAGAATGTATGAATTAATTTACTTCTAAAACTATAGACGTCCATCTCTGGGACACCTATCACTTTGTACCCACTAGCCTAAAGACTGTATTGAAGAATATCACAACACGTACTGAACACGATCAACCATTCTGTTCTTTATGAGGACATACTAAACCAAGCAACAGTGCTTGAATATTCATGTGTACAACAACAAACTGTGAAAATGGCTTTGTTAGTGAAACCAAATCCCAGGCTCATGTGTGAGGAAACGAGTACACTCTGGAGGATGCTTGGATCCCAGCCTGCTGAGACAGTTGCCACCACTGGTGGTGAATGATGCTAAAAAAGCTGGCATCAAAGAGACAGTATGGCTGAAATGTTGTTTACGTCTTTGGCAAACGTGGATCTTAACTCAAGCATCAACAGTGGGTCAGTGAAAAGCCACTGTGTTTGGCAGCTATCAGTATAGGCACCGAACTTTATGGTGTCAGAGTTTACATGTCAAATGATACTCTTCTCAATAGTTTCTCACAAATAATTAAATATTTTCTCATCTTGTTTATGGGCTGAAGCATAGCAGTATAAAACATGCTGTTTAAATATGCTTACATTCAAATAGAGTGTAAATAATAATACATTTTCATGTTTTTTTAAACTTCCCTGTGGTAAAATATTAGCTACCAAGCTCACAGCTTGGTTTGTACATATTTAATAACATGACACACCCGAAGGGTTTTTTGTTTTTTTCGAGTAATGCATTACGCAACAGGATACATGATTTCGATTTGTTTTGTTACTGGGATTCCAAGCTGAAATTAGGGTTACATTATAAACACTAATTCCAGTAGATCCAGGTTTCTTTTCAGTTTGAAAAACAAGTAAACTGTTAGAGGACATTGACTACATTGCATGAAAGCTAAGACTCACATGCATCACTGATAGCTACAATAAGACACGCTCATTAGTGCATTATAGAAAACAATGAAAGTGTCAAAGTACAAAACAAAAATCTTCAAGCACAGTAACCTTTCACATGTTTAGCTCCAGAATACTTTCAAGGGATTGCTAAACCAAAACTAAATTCACAAAAACAAGTGCAAAAGCAAACAACTGGGTGCTTAATCAGACCCTGTCACTATGCCGGTAACTTGCTCTGCACAAACCAACTCCGGTGAGTAGTGAGAGACTTTGCATCAGCTAGGCTTTTATTCATGTGGTTCACTGTTTAAGATAACTGGTATCCTGGAGCCTACAGATATCTGGAAACTTTTTGGTTGATAATAGGGCATCTATTCAAGTCTCTTAACATGCATTCTGCTACTGCATGTATTGGAGGTGGAGCAGACTTCTCACAAAAGATAAGACAGCCCCAGGTTATCTAAAGCCAGCTCGACCAGTAACAACACAATTCTATGAATGATTGTGTGTGGAGAATCTCACTGCAGTTATAAATATTTCAATGTGGGGAAAAAATTCAAAAGATTACAGAATTGCACACTGCAGTGCAAAGTCATTTGTTTTAAAAACCAAAAGTAATGTAATTAATACAATGAAAAGGGAAGCGGATTGGTGGTGGGGGGGCCAGTGAAGCATCAATTATCAGCCAAATGAGTTGTAAAGGATCAGCATATCAGACATCTGCCAAAAATCCGATATGCATCCCTAATCTAAAATGTTGTGTTGTGTCATGAAGCTGTGACCTTCCACATCACCCTTAATTACAAGCATCATTTAGGAACTACTGGTTAGGTGTTGATAAATTAAAAGTTTGTTAAGTCTCTGGAAACTTTATTTGCACCTTAATCAAAAGAGGTACTTAGGACAAGAGTGAAAAAAATGACCAAAGAATCTGTAAGCAGATTACTCATGGACAAATTGATTTGTTAAGCTTCTCACTTGTCACGGACGCATCAGTCGAACAGGATTTGAGAATGTGCCCCTCAGATGCACATCTGTTCGAAACCCGACCCCTTCAGGACAGAGGTGACTCCCCAGCCCATGCTCCACTGGATACCTTCTGAAGCTAACTGGTCCAGTTAACCATGAATGAACCTGGCTCACAAATATGTGTGTGGCTATGTATGGTTTCAATGTTAATCTGCAGGAATAGAATAAAAAATACACACACCTGTGAGTATGGATGCACTGACTGCATTATTTACACGTGGATTTGTGATTCCGTGTGTACATTCCTGTGTGTGTATGTTCGCACTTGTACAGTATGTGTGCCAGCTGTCCAGCGCCCTCGGGAAGAATGTGTAATGGGGATAAGCTTCTTCTCATGGATTCTAGCAGCTTTACTGCAGATCTGTTCCAGGTGTGTGTGTGTGTAGGTGTTTTAGAAGCACTTTGTGGCCTGTGTTAAACTAAAACAGAAAGGAGAAAAAAAAAGGCAGTCGGCCAAGCTCCAAGCTAGCTGCCCAGTGGCTACTGACATCTCCATCTGAGAACAGCAGTAAAAGGTCTGTCTGACATAATTATATCATACTGAGCCTTTCAATTTCAAACAATTGTCTAACCCCTCCCTCCGTTTAGTAGTTATAAAAGTATGAAAACTATGTCGACAGTAACAAAATTTGACAAAAACAACTATCAATATCAAAAAGACTTGCAATTTTTCATATAAAACAAAGATTTAAAAAAGGTTTTTAAAAGGTTTATGAGGTATTTCCAGACTACCTTTCAAATATAAAACAATAAAAATCCCTAATTTTAGTTTTGCTTTGAAAAAATGTAAGCTCCGTTTTGCTGTTTGGCCAGAGGAAAAGGCAGAGGAGCGGATTATGGTTAACAAAATTATAGAGCTGATGCAGCAGAGTGGCAAAAGGAGGGTCTGTTGGGATATAAATGCTGTTAATACTGGTGTTTCTGACCTTGGAGCTTCCTCTCTAAACCCTCTATGCATGGGTAACTGTGACCATCCTCTCATACCTGCACACACACCTACACACAGAGCCCTGAAGCTACTCAAGATAAGCCAGTGAGGGAGAGGACAAAGTGAGGCAAAGGAGGAGGAGGATGTTGCACTTGCACGAGGGCTGTTTACTTGCATTGTTAATTTCATTAGCCCTCCAGCAACCACTTCAATATTTAACATTCTCGATTTAGTCCTTTGCTTCCTTCTCCTCCTTCCCTTCTTTTAACGGGTTTGCTACCAAAGTCCAACAATTAAACAGAGTGGCCAAAGGTAATCTATCAGCACTATGGTCTTACCACTTAATATAGTGTCACTCGATTTGCACTCAACTGAAGGAGGCCAAACCTTGTAAAAGCCACAATCCTTTTAAATGGGCAATCAATTTGGCAATGTGACTTTGCAGTGGGGTGTTATTCGGCCATACTTGTAGAGTAATAAGAACGTGAAGAAACCCTGGGGAAAAAAAGAACTAGATATCTTTGACACCTGATTCAGCTGCAAAGACACAGATCAAAGTATAACCACCAGTCTAATAAACTTGTTTGTCCCCTTTAGGCTTGTTTAAAAACATGATCGTTCCAAGACTTTGGTTAAGTTCTTGTGTCAGAAACCAAAACGTTAGACTAAAAAGACTAAATCAAACTGTGAGCAAGAATGCACTGCTAACATCTACCAAGACCAGCTTAGGCTAGTGATAGGGTACTGATTATAGATGACCAGTTAGTTATTGATACAGATGTCACAAATTTTTCTAATTACTCCTCATTTTATATGCAAATCACCCTGTTTTAATCACCTAGCCTGAAATGGTTACTCCTTGCTACACCTGCTTCACCTGCTCCCAGATTCATTGCCCAATGGACCAATGACTGCTGCAGATGCCTCCTCCCCAGGATAAAACATGAAGCATCCATTCAGTTGGTGCCAGCTGTGTTCTGTGGACAGCTTGGCCACTTTGCCATTTACTTTAGAGATCCTGATTATTTGTTTGAAGCCTTTAAGGCCTTTCGCATGCTTGTGTTTTCTGTACTATTTTTTGTATTAAACTTTGAGGAGAGGAGGGTCAATTATGTTTAAAATGATTTTACAGTTTTGGTTGGCATTGTTAGCCAGCAACCCTAAAACCTAATCTATATTAAGTGTGATTAAAAAAATTATGATGACAGAATACTAGCGAATAGTACTGCTCCCATGTGTGCTGTTTGTAATTAATGCAGTCAGTTAGGCTTTTTTTCTTTGCATTGTCCTTACTGTTTTATTTGTTTGTTTGATTGATTTGAGTAGCACCCCCTGCCCATCCCCCCGTTGTTTCTGTACACCTGCCACCTGTGACAATACATTTCCTATTATTCCACCTTTTCCACTGGGCCTCCTATTATCTTGTATCCTTTTTCCAAGTGAGCTTGGTTGTAACAGTTGGAGAAAGAAGGGTTAAAAAATAAAGTGAAATCCTTAAGCGGATGAAATAATGTTTTTTCTCCAGGTACACTAAGCAGCCAGTCAGAATGATCTTTCACAGACAGACCTGCTGCAGATCAAACATGCTGAAGTAGCTGAAACAGACTTTTACTGGGCATGACATTCCAGTTGGTGCATAACACACCACAAAGGCAGATGTTCACCAACTCCTGTTGTTCAGCCTGGTGTTTAACGGCCTTCATTTGTGCAATAGTAATTCCATGGATCCAACAGTGACTTTTCCATACATCCCACTGCTGGAACCACATACGATCTAAAAACAGTGACCCTTGGCCCTTTTTGTCATGATCCTCAAACAAGTGCTGAAAATATTTAACAGTATGACTTTCCCACCAAGGAATTGTTTTACCATGAAAAGGTCTGCAGTGATGTTTAAGTAGGTGTTTTATATCAACAGGAAACCCACACCAGCACCATCACAATACATTGCCTTCACCTGGTGGTCTTCAAGTGTGTGTGTGTGCATGTGTATTTATATGGCTACTTATATTTATATTTCTGCATTATTTTTTTAAACAATTTCATGTGGGTGTCAGAGTTCCAACATTTTTAAAGGGTATTCCCACAAATTCAGTCTCGGCCCTTAATTATGTCGTTATTTATCTCCATAAGACCACAAAGATCTCAGAAAGATCAGAAAAAGAGCTCAGACTCGCTTTCGCTTAAAAGTGGAGCAAGCAAATGACAAGGTGACAGAAATTTCTTTATTCCTTTTTATTTCAGAAATTTTTGGGCCTCTTACACAAGCTATAGGGACACATATGACTGTTACAAAACCTCAAAGGAGCCTCAGGCAACCACAGCCTTGTGCCTGGTACACGGGTTATTCTTGTCCGGTTATTGGACCAATTTATTTTATATTTATCACAATATGATATCTGCCAGATTCCCCAAGACCCTTAGGTTGCCTAATTCTCATGCTCCAACATTGAGGAGTGACATATCACCTATTGTCTAAAATATCCCACCCTCCACAGGTGTCACGTCACTGTAATTAGATAATCAGAGCTGTTCACTTCTGTATGCCAGTGGTTGAAATGTTGCAGCTGAACAGTGTGCGTGTCCAAAAAGGCAGTTAAACTATAAAAAGCTTTAAAGCTATTTGCTTTTTTCCCTAAACGTATTCAAGTTCTAGGGTCAATGCCATGGTGTTGGCTTTAATCAAGTATGTGAATATGAGATGCAGTCAGTGTATTAGCATTAGCAGTCATATACATAGAGCGTGCTGAAGAGTGTGACAGCCTGCTAATGGCTCTGTCACAAAGGGACTGGAGTTTAGACACAGCTATAATCATGATCTCAATAAGCGTGCCACCCTACCAGCACACCAGCTCAGTCGTGTCCCCTGATATCCATACAGTGACATCATATGCACACAGCCTCATGAAATCTAAGAGCAACTGAAAAGACGGCTTTGCATGCTGCCAATATTTCCAATTGTAAAAGCTATAGTGGGACTATTTTGCACACTCCTACAATACTCTGTCAAGTCGTAGACCTTTAGGTGAATCATATCCTGGGCCTCCCCTCTAATCTTCTCCTCTCAGTGCAGGACTGCATTGTGGAGGTCTTTCATACCAACAAGGCTGCAATTTCTAAACTGTGCTTTTTATTCTTGTCTACAACAGTACACCCAAACTGCCTGATGTATAACCTCACTCCCTTTCTTTGATTTATTTGGCAATTCACACGCATAAAGTTTGCTAGGAGGTGTGCTGGCAAGGTGAAGTGTTATATTTCCACAACGGCAGCAAAGACCTTTTCATTATCCATTCAAAACAAATCGTACTGCAGCAGGCAAAGGATAACTCCAGACCCGTACGTAAATACATGTAATTGAAGCAGTGAACTGTTGAAAATGCATCAGGAGCAGGTTTTTTGTTGTTGTTGTTATGGGGATATTTATCTTCCTTCCCAAAACAAAAAGGGCATAGTAGAAGGCAGGCAGACAGGTCAGGCAGCCAGGGAGGCAGGTGATGTTCCTCTGCAGTACAGTACTGAGTTGAAGCCTGTTTGCGTGTGCATGTGCACGCATGAGAGTGTAATTGCTGCCTGGTATCATTAAGCCAGCAGGAGCGATCAGACGATGCACAACAACCTATGAAGGGCAAACCCGGGGATATTGTGCGTGACATTGGATGTATGTGGGTAAGTAATGATCAGTGCACCGTGTGACAGCCCAACCTTAGCAGCAACAATAGCACATTGTTCGCTTAGCTACACTGCCTATGTCCAATTCCTACCCACTACTTCATTAGCAATGTAACCCCATACAGGATCAGACAAGTGCTATGGTAGTGATAATGGTATTAATAGTGGTGTTTTACTGGTAAAACACACACAGCACTTATTAATCTTTTTTGTAACAACTGTTATGGTGTATTTACATATTACACAATAGGCATTTTTCATGCAGAGGGGGCCAAAATGTGGATTTGTTCTTCTTTTTCTCTCTAGCCCTTTATTTATCTTCATCCACTCGAGCAGGTTCAAACCCAGGCCACTTCACCTCGAGTATGAGGCAAAATAACCGTTAATTGAGGCATAATCCCCAAGAATTGGATCAGGGGTGGTAGATAATGAGCAATTGTCTGCCTACAACACGAGACAATTCATTACATGAGCCAAGACACCAAGATGACAGGAGTGAGTAGGAGAACAGAAGCTGTCTAATGACACCAAATACTACTTCATTAAAATCAAAATAGTAGAGACAGTAAATGTATCTGTTCTTTAAAGAGTAAGGCAAGTTTTGGTTTTCACTGAAAAATACTATCTGACTGAGGCATTCAGACCTGAGGCCATTCAGAAGAACATATATTGTGGGAAACTAAGTGTTCTATCTAATGTTTACTGATTCAATTGTCATAAAAGTTGTTTTAATTTTTTTTGGCTTCACGGGACAACGTCAACCACTGCATACAGTTAAAGAACAGTGTCATAACAGCAGTATATGTGGATATTTTAAAGGGCATTTTCTATTATTTAATTTACTCTTAGACACTGTGACCGAAAAGGTTTTTTTTCCTTGTATTTTCAGCTAATTTGTGTTTTAAGCTTGCCTAGAAAAAATAACTCTTGTTGGATAAATGCTGATATCTCTTTTGAATTATTCAGCTGTAGTTTTAAATTAATAGCAAGTAATAGAAGAATATTATCTGTGCAAAAGCAAATTCTGATCGAGTGAAGGAACACAGTTCAGTTGAGGTCTCCAAATTGGACATTTAGGCACCTCTGTTCTCAATATCCTGCAACTGGGGACCTCTGAGTTATCTGCGGTGGTGTAAAGGCCTAAAAAAAGCTTCAACCATTGATTTTATTTTAGAAATATTGTGATTGTAAACACAAATGTCACTCTGACCTCACACTTCAAAAAAGCCTACATTTAAAAAGTACCTAAATGTTAAGCAATGATAAAGGTGTGAATAAACACACCTAATTACATGCTAACTGAGATCTGGTTCAAAGAATCAACTTCCATTAAGCTTTATAGATTCATGACCATTCCTCAACAATAAGAAGCAGGGAGTTTTCCATCCATGTCTTATTGATTGTGTTGTGCAGCATCACAGCAACAATCTAAAGCATTCACGTTTTTTTGGTTTCTTTTTTTTTCTGTAGTCACTTTATAAACATGTCAGCACTGCAGGTAGCACACTCATAAATTTTCCTTTAGAGGCAACGTAATTTCATTTTGTTTGGAATAAATAAACCTTTGTCCCTCAGACTGATTATGCTCCCCCTCTGAATCTTTTCAGCTTGACTCTCACTTTGATGAAACAGTGGCCTGCTTAATGACGCTGCTTATTCATATCCGGTGGCAACACAAACGAGAGAGGCAAAAGCTCAGTTGATGCTTGAATCAGTGAAGCCCCTTTTTCTTTCCAGCACTGTTAATATGGAGGAACAACAGTATTTCTTGTTTTCTCTGTTAAGAATAGGTTACATAAACCTCAGATGTATGTAGGGAATATGAAAAACTAATTACCATGTTTACTATTAATGAAAACCGAAAAGTTCTACGTGAAGTTTTTATACTGCTGTAAAGTCAGTAATTGTGGACCTGTTCTTGTTATTCTTGTTTGGTAAGACAGGAAACTCACAATGACCAATATTCACTGGATTTATAAGCACCCAGGAACTCTGGTTGTAAGCTGATAAAGGAACAAGCTGAGCTGGTTTAGTGTGTGTGAACTAAAGACAGATTTTAATGGTAATAGGAAGCATTTATATGAACTCCAAGTCTGGCTTTGTTCCTTTTATTAGAAAAGTTAGGACAAACAGTAAATGTGTGTATTGGGGAACGATTGGTTTGGAAATGCGGACAGAAACTCATACACAATGGTATCAAACATCACCAGCAGTAGGCAAAGTTACTCACTGCATTCATGAATGAACAGGATTGATTTATTGGGGGTATATTTTCACTAACATGCAGTTCACATAAATAATACACATCTAAAACAAAATGCTGCTTTGCTATAAAACATCTGATGTTGCACAGAGAAGCTCAAAATGGTTTCCCGGAACAAGTCTGTCTCCCTGTGTACTAGATCAAGACAAACACTCTGAATAGCACCGCAAAGTACATAAGAATGAGCAAGAACATGAACTTAACACGACTTCGCTTTCAGAGCAGCAAAAGCAGGTCCGCAGAGCTCTAGGAAGCTGGGGATTTTGTATACTAACCCCTGCATCGATCCAGATCAAGAAGTGGCAGAAAGCAGTGGGTGTTTGGAGCGGGACCCTTTGATCAAATAGTGGTCATGACTTCTTCAAGAAGAAGCAATCTCCCACTCAAGTCTTGGAACTATGTGGAAGTCCCACAAGGGATTATGTCTGACTATGTCAATTATAGTATGTACATAGAGACACTCGAGCATAGTAAATGCCAATCTACAAAGCTTTCTCATACCACCTTAATTCATGTTATATTATATGTATGGTTGATTTAGAATAGGATATTAACAAAAAAGTACTTATATTGTTTATGAATAGCAACATGTTATTGTATCGTAATATTGCAAACATGCAGGCTCCTTACGTACAGTGTAATTGCTTTATTGAAAAACTTAAGAACTGGTGATCATGGCAAAAAATAAATTATTTAATGACTTAACTTTTCCTTGAAAAGAATGGTGATACTGCAGTAGCATTAAGCTAAAATCATTTAATACTGGACAAAGTTTCATTAAGCATTATTAGAGTATATTCAGGTAAAGGAGATAATCAAAAACACCATTTATTTGTTAAAAATTTCAAGTGCTCAGTGCCACATCACTATACACTCAGAGCAATTCCAAGAACAAACAAACTGAAAAAGAGAAATAAAGATTTTTTTTGCCCCGCTTCTGCTCCTCCCGTGTGAACACGCTAATCTGTCCACTTTGCTGCCTCGTTACTTGGGCTCTTAATTAAAACACAAGCACTTCTCCTTCAGGCGGTTACCGATGCTTGATGTGCTGGATTACCAGCGCTGAAGTTGGACATAATTTGTTTTTATTAAAACATTGCAGGGATTAAGGCAGTAGAGTTTACCCAGATTTGCATCCAAGGAACTGAATGTCTTGTAAAATGTTAAGCACAAACAAAGCAACAAATGCTTTGGCATGTTTATTAGGCATTTAATTGCACTTAATATAGAACAAATGATTGTAGTAAGAAATAATTCTTATACAAATGGATGTACTGTACACAGAGAAAAAAATGTATGCTGATAGGGCATGCACCTGTATATTTGAATATATTTATCCTTATTTGGGTGAAATGTTTGTGTATTATGTGGGAAAGAAGTACTACTAATTTGTAGACCAAATAGGAGTTTTATGGGTTGCCACAGTGGAGAACACATAAAACGACACAGTCATCACTAATTCAACATGGCAGGCCTGCAGAACACCATCTGCTGCCCAAGAAACTGTTAATAAAGTCACATTTATCTTTTTGTAAGCCATTTATTGGGAATAAAATTAGCAAATTAATTAGTTGCAAGTCAAGTCCACGGGTAAGAGGAGAGAAGGAGGGTGAAAAAGAGGTCAGATCACCAAAGGCAGAGGCAAGCCATTTGATTCAAGAATGTTGTGCAGCCAAACAAACTCATGGTGGTAATGATAATTTGGGGTTTTATTGCTGATGATTTGAAACAAAGGCTTTGTTTCACTTCCTAATTGTGCTTCACATCCACTTACATGACTTCTGTAATGAGGCTGCACATTTAAATGTGGTCTCCCTGTTTTCATCACAACAAACAAAACCTAACAAAATAAAGAAAAAGCAAAACACAATTCAAAGCCCTTAATTGCACAGTGTTAACAGCTGGCTATCAAAACTCAGCAGGAAGGTACAATTCACTCTAAAGTTTAGCATCAGGCCCATTTATGATCAATACCGTCAGGCCAAGTAAGCACTTATCTGCTGTGCTTACATTGTTGTTAGTTTCTCATCAAGAACACTTCCGTCATTACTGCCCCCACCCCCCAAAGCTCTGCCTCACTTGTGATGGCCTCTGCTGTTTCCCCACGTTTTTGTCAGCACCAACACTAAAAATAAATTGCCAAAATAGAAGCCAGATAATTTTGTTAATCTCCTTTGCCTAAGACCTTGAGGAGTTTAATTCACAGTGATTGTTCCGACTCACCTTGCTGACGATCAATATTGCCTGTTTCAGCACTTTTCATGGGGCTCGGAAACAGAAAGCCCTCGTCTTTCCACTCTTTATGAAGAATGCACTCAGATAAACACAGTAGCCTTCTAAGTCATCAAATGTGCAGGCAGACAGGAAACGCACAAACACACATCCCATTATGAGGCAATTGCTTTAAAAAAGGGAAAGAAAAAGGTAGAGTGGTTTAATAGTAGCATAAAAATAGAAAATTAGCAACACAGGTGTTGCCAAATTAGACACTTTGGGTTTTTTTTGGGGTTTATTTCCTATATAAAGGCAGGAGACGATGCCCAAGAGAAGGGAAATCAACGAACACTTTACACGTAAGTGATGATACCGATGTGTGTGAAAATTGCTCGTTAACTTGACTTGTAGTACAGAAATGATCTCCTAACCTGCCATTACATTTTAATACAAAAAAAAAGATCTAAAATAATTTCCTTTGTTTAAATGTTTAGAGTGCTTATAATGTTTATATACCAAACGTTGGCCGGCTGTTTTGTCACTTAATGTGGTGATGTGAAAATATCAGGAGCAATCACCCCAAGTCTCCTGTGATTTTGTAATGAAATGTGCACGGCTGCCTATGCATAACCAGATTTGGAGTAAGCAAGTGCACAAATTAAGCATGCCCATCGCTCAGACAGCGGTACCTCCTAAGTGGCATTTGGAAAATTACCTCATACATTTTATTTGCAGGCGTGCTTTGTTCGCAGAGTGGTAATTGACAGCAGTGTAATGAAATTGCAAGTAGAATTGCTGAATGTGTTTTTAAAGTCAATAACACCAAATGTAATGCCCCACTGAGCAAGAGTTTGGGAATACAATTATGATCAATTTGAGTGCTGAGGGCGGCCATTTTGAATCAGCCTCATACCGAGACAATGGGTGACTCTTGCTCAGCAAGCTCATAAAATAACTTCATGTGCATTTGTGCTTACGGGAAGATTGAGCACAGACAAAGCAGCTGCATGCTGTTTAACAGCTTAACCTCGTGTTGGTTTTAAAATAATTCAAGTCTCTGAATGGAGTAAAATTATCTTCTACATATTGTCTGTATGCAGGTAAATAACAGATACAATAAGCCACTGTACAGAACTGTTCATAAAGCTGAAACTTGCTTGTTTAACTATTGTATGTACATAAAAAATTCTAATTCAATGACTTCTTTGTCATTCTTTGTATCTTTGTGAGTGAAAAGCACTTGCTTATTTATATCTTCCAAATCAGCATTCAGTTTGGTTCCGTTTCCCTCTTGTCCTTAATCGGGAGAATATGCAGTGGCCTTGTCTTCCCATTTTATCTCCCGTTTTTGCAACAAACTCCTCAACTGTGTAAACTGCTACACTTCATTGCTTTAGGCATTGGTCCTGAACGGTTTGTGTGTATGTCCTTATTTTTTCCTCATCATCCACAACCTTTTTTAAAGTGATCACTGCCTGTGAAGGTATGTCTAATTTATGAACCTGAAGGCAGAAAATAAGTTGGGCTGGACCTTGATCTGGTTCAGAAGCATGGTTATAATGGGAACCTTGAGGAAGGAGGGGATTGAAATGGTTTAGAAGTTTCCAAACCATTGTTTATCAAGTGGACTTTTGAGCACTATCTATATGAGCATTAAAGGGCAATTCTGCTGTGCACCTTCATACACATATAGTTGAATTTGTTTGTACTGTGTGCTGGTTTAGACATAAGTCACAGTTGTTTGCCATTATAATATAAATATGTAAACATCAAATATTATATTGTGTTTACAGGCCTAAGTTGTAAAAGATGTTGGTTCAGGTTCCCTTTTCTCTCTGAGCACTCAGTTGTTTATTTAATTTACATGACCGCATGTCCTAGCTGCTCAGTGTCAATCACAGCTGAGGGCATTTCTGTTGGTAGGCATGGAGCATTTGGGCATGTTTTCTAGAATGTTTTGTTATCACAGCATTTAGGGGGTTTTTTTATTACTCCAAGTAATGATTCATTACTTCATTTGGAAATGCAAGTGTTTGTAGCTGTCACAGAGACATGGAAGTGTGTGATTTGAGAGTGCAGCAAACTGCAGAAAAGCTTCAGTTAAGTTTTATAAACCTAACTTTTAAAACTATATTGGAACCAAAAGCAGTCACCTGTTGCTTTAAACAACTACCCAGCATTCACAAAACTGGAATACTTGATCACAACAACTGTAAAACCTTAAAAGAGAAGTGCTAGTAGATTAACTGGAAAGCAGATCAAAAGTCATGCTTGACTGTAATATACTCTCAGGAAGATTTAGTGGTGTCTGGAATGGCTGCACAAATTTGAAATTCTAGAAATAGAATAAGTTATAAGAGACCTTTTGGCTGAAAAGAGCACACAAGTGACTGAAGGAAGAATGTTTAAAAAGTTAATAAAAATAACTTCTCTCCTGCCAGCGAGTGTGCTGGATGAGGTGGTTATGGTTTAAAACGCAGTCACTACCCCAGGTAGTATTTCATTGCTATATTTTTAAAGCACCTTTAAAGACACCCACCCAAAAAGAAAAAAAAAACATTCTACAACATCAAAAGTAACAACAATAAAAGTAAAGCAACAGCAAACAAAAAACAACATACAAAAAATGATGAAGAAACCCTAAGAAAATCTACACAAGAATTAACCAAAGGCAAGTTCATTTGCCTGGGCTGAACAGTGGCCTCTCTGTGTGGAGTTTGCATGTTCTCCCCGTGTTAGCGTGGGTTCTCTCCTGGTACTCCAGCTTCCTCCCACAGTCCAAAGACATGCACCTTAGGGTTTGGCTGATTGGAGACTCTAAATTGCCCATAGGAGTGTGTGCATGGCTGTTTGTCTATGTGTGTTGACCCTATGATAGACTGGTGTACCCCGCCCCTCACCCGATGTCAGCTAATAAAGCAAGTGCTGCGGCAGAAGTGTGTAAAAGGTTCAAAAGAAAAACGCTACATGTATATCTACACAACTGGAAAACTTTCATCTTTGTGAGTATTATGTTAAGGATACTTGTGAATATGTTTGTGTTGTCTGATGGTTAAATTGCTACGCTAATGTAATGTATAACCACATGATGTTTAAGATAAGCTGACATGCTAAAAACATGTAGCAGCTAGTAATATGTTACTCTTTTTATGTATGTTTCAGTTACAGATTAAAGCAACGAATATATAAAAGATTTTTAATGCAAGAAAAGCAAGCCTTGTGTGAAGAATCTTTTTTTAATATTTTTGCTATGTTAGCTGGCTGTATAGCTACACATCACCACGTATAGTGAGGACAGCACAATTGAAAAGATTGTTAAATAAAGATCATGCATGTTAAATGTAAATATGTAAAAAGATTTTAGGTTAAAGAACAATTAAATTGAGCAACTTTGACTTGTATTGGAGTAAAAATTGATCATTGGTAATTATCCTTTGAGTCAAGTGTGTACTTTCTCCACTACTATCAGTGGAAATTCTCTTAACAGTGTGTGTGCATTTAGGCTGTGTTCTAAGTAACTTTACACACTTCAAATGAAACCATAGTGTGAGCATTTAAAGCTGCTATCTGATATTGGATAGAGCTCTGACTCCAGTAAAGAGACCATCAGTACCCGACTGGTCAGACAACATGATCAGATTGCATGCTTGCTGGACGGCTTGGGAGCAAAGTGAATGGAGACATCGCTATCCTGTTTTTCTCATTAGATGCTATCAGGTAGTATCAGGTGACAGAACAGGCGACAGCTACATAACGTTCAGTTTGAAGTTGGCTGGGCTTCCCATAGGCACCTGGGATGAACCCTCTGACCTCATCACTATGGTCACCAGTACTTTGTTTATCAGATGACTTGCTTGTCGGAAGAGATGTAGTATGAGGATATAGAGCTGTATCATTTGTTCTTTATCAGGACAGGCAATCTGGCATTGGTGTACTAGACAACAATAAGAAGTGCTGAATAGCTCCAACAGCATGTGGGCTTTTGGTGAAACTTGGACAACAGATATAAGTTTGAAACTGGTTTCCAAACAAAGTACCATGCATTAGGCAGCATGCATATCTGTCTGGGCAAATAATATGGTTCATAAGGATAAATATATTTACTTTATTACTTCCAGAACAACACACCAACATATAAATTCCTATCTTACCACTCAAGCTAGTGGGATGAGACTTAATCACAAATAACAAGATTGCATGTCTTCATTCCAAACATTGCATACTGTGTTAGCATATGTCAAAACTGGAACATGTAGATGGGTAGATGGGTTTTCAAACTCTGAACATAAAGCAATGATTATGTTTGGTTCATAGGAACCATAAACTATGAAATCGCTCCACATTTCAACATATGAGTCAACAAAAAGTTCACTAAAAACTAGTTCAACACCCAGTCACATTGTTTGTTCATGATAACCTTACTTGAGAAACACATGGAAAATTAGAGAATTAACGTCTTTGGGAATTTCTAATAATATTAAGCACAGGGTGTTGTGATGGCTCACAAAGTTTTCATTTTTATTCTGCCTCTCAAGCAATGGGTTAACTGTTTGAAGCAGTCATACAAAAATACATTTCTGCCATATTTATTTTCTCTGAAAATTGAACAATCAGTTACTATTTCTACTAATGGACCAATTTTGGTCCATTTGAGCAATCAAAACTCCCTTGTAAATCTGTATACATTTGTCATCTTAGAGAGAATAATCCCAGCACATTGTTGAATGTGATGCACATTAGATAGGATTAAAAAATGGTCTATTACATAATGTGATAAAATAAGTGGACATTGTCTATATTCCTGTCATGTTCAATGAGTTTTGTGTTAGTGTTGGCTTTGTGATTTATGTGTTACCGGGTACTTGGTTTTCAGTTCTGATTGAATCTATGTCTATTTTGTTTTATAAGTAATTTCCCTTGTGTTTTAGTTTAATTGACATTCTGTTCACCTGGTTTACATTTACTGATTCCCACAGATGTTTCCTGCAATTAGCTCCCTTTTATTCATACCTGTTAGTTTCTGCGGCCCCTTTCTAGATTCTCATTGTCGTTTCAAGTTGTCTATCATGGTCTTCCTTGTCTTGTATTCCCTGTTGTTCCACACCATTATCAGTCTCCCTATTAGTTTATGATTCTTGATCGGTCAAATTTGGCTGCATCTATTTATTCTGTCCATGCGGTGCAGTTTGCTGGTGTTAAATAGATCATTGTCTCCTTGAAATTGACTCATCCTGGATTTTAGCCTTTCCTCTACATCTCACATTACAATTAATGGGGTTCGCTAATCCCCCTCATGAAACTTTAGAAGTCTTGCTAAAAAAACAAATAAACAAAAAAAAAACAACACAGGCAAACACATTAAGGAAGTACTGGGAAAGTGTGGATTACAGAAAGTGACTGGACATTTACTGTGTATACAAGTGATCTCAAACTCTACAACTAGATGACAGCTGTCCTGTAGGTTTCAGATGTTTCTTTGCACCAACTCACCTGATTCAGTTTAAATGTATCAAACAGCTTAAGGTCAAGATCAGCACAATAAATCAGTCATTTGATTTAGATTTGGTGAAGCAGTGAAACACATAAAACTTGCAGTTTTGACATATCTGCTGTAGTAGTGAATATTGATGGATAGAGGCTGGAAAAAATTAAGTAATAATTAGAGACATAGCACTTTGACAGTCCGTGTACCATTTGAAGATTATTTTTTCCATTTAAGACCAAATAGCAAAAATTGAAAAAACACATTTTTTCTAATAGGGACTGACATTTTCAGGAATTTCATGGGTCACGGGATTTTTGCGGAATGTCCACAGGATGGGAGTCCATTTTCCTATTGATCACATGACTGAGAAGTTATCGGTTAGAGTTAACAGGAGCAGATGGTAGCAGGAACCAAACAATAGAACAAAAAAGAGAAGAAAATGCCACCATTTTGTGGTTTCTACTCAATAATCCTACACTGTAACTTAGGTTAAAAAAAAACTACATTACCCAAAAGCCAACACTGCTTCCAGCTGCTTCTTCCACGCTGATAATTGAAATCAGGAAATGAATGGGATTAGTGAACTAATATGGCAAAAGATTACGTACAATGCAAAGGTTAGCAGAACTGGTAGGAATGGTGGACATATTTATAAACTTCACAAGAGTCAAGTCCAACGGTGTCAACACAGTGTATGCTGCTTGTAAAACATGGTCAGTCTTGGTTAAGTACACCAGTGAGACATGAAAGATTGGTCTTAAGAGACACACTTACAGGGAACATTCTGTAAAGCAACAGCAAAGCACCTCTGCTTTCGTCCAATGCAAACACTTAAAAGCCAAGTCAATGAACTTCATTAATGATGGGATAACAACAACACTGCAACATAAGAGAGACAGTAAAACGAATAACTCAAATTAAGTCAGCTGGTTGCATTAGGGTACATTTCTGCCAAATACATATTTCCCATGAGTCTTGTGGTTTTGGAGAAGTCTGAGATAACTTTAAGTGCAATTCATGCCAGCTTAGGGGCTACAGTGCTTTTGTCATGAGATACTTTTGCAGAAAGACACAGACCCATTGGGATGCCATGTGATGTAGTGTTCTGAGATAAAGACAGTTCAAGAAAAAAAAGTGAAAACCGAAGTTAACCAGGCTAAAGCTAGGACACGCTGTTAGCTAGCTAATATCAACAGTTGTGCTCCATGCTTACTTCTTGAAGTAAGATTTTTGGGTACCGAGCAAATTTGCTCAGCACAACCCAGCAGTCAGTCATACTGCTTGTTTTAAAGACAAGTAAAAAAAAAAAGACAAATAAAATTGATTACATACAGTACCATTCATATTCAGCATCCCTGTTTTGGATGCTTAGGTGTTGAAGTTTAAAATACCGTAATTTCTAGGATGTTCTGAATGCAACTGAAAATACCCTTCCACCAAGCGGGCAGCTGCCCAATTTTCTTCTTCAACAGCCACCATTACCTTGAAGGCTGCATCATAAGCATTTCTTCTTATTCAATGAGAGGGTGTGTGCATAAACTGCTTGTAAAAGGCAATCAAACAAGTCCTTGATAAATAACTCAAATAATCATTCTCAAATTTATTTAAAAATAAAAAGGGTGCACAGGGATGAGGGATCTTAGAGTGAAGACGTTGCTTTGTTCAGTTTATAATCGCTAGCCTACACTGCCTCAGTATAGTATGTTGGGAGCTACTAAGACTGGATTGACATTAGTATATATTGCAGTTGTGCCCATGTCAGTAACCTCTCAGCCTGTGAAAGGGGAGCCACGGGAACCTTTCCATTCCCTTATCTAATTAGCTGCTGACTAAACTAACTCAACCTGGCCTCTCCCCCGGGCCTGTTGAACCACCAACAGCAGCCAGCCAGGCAGAGGCCAGAAGGTGGGCTGCAACCTAAACTTTGTACACTGATTACAGTTGATCCCTGTGGATTTTTTTCATGGGCCATGCTTCTAGGCTACACCACTTTGAGACCCACATGAGTATGGTACACATATGAAGAGAACTGTTCAATATAGATTTGGGCCAAGGCCGAATGGATCCAAGTTAATGAGTCGTTTTCCCCCCTATATTTACAACCATTACTTAAATTCATTTGTCACAATTCCGAGTCTGTCTTGTGACAGGAGTTAAAGCTAGTAATTCGTTTTAAAATACTGTGTAATTTGTGAGAGTGAGCCGCCACTGTGAACAAGCATAATTGCAGCTACCATTTATCCCAGTTTCAATAATTTTTTTCAAGCCAAGTCCCATCAAATGTCTTGCAGCCTTTGGATAACTTCACAAGCATCATCTCAGTCTTTAGTGTCAGCAGTTAATTAGCTGTTAATGTGCACAGTCTTGCACAGCCTGCCTACAGACAGATGAGTGCACATCAAAGAAAAGTCCAACAAAATGGCTACTTTGGTGTCCGCATACACATTTATCCTTCAACTGCAACTACTCGTCAAACTTGACGCTATGCATTGGGCAGGCTGCCACCTCTGTGGGTTTTGACCCTTTTGCGATCCACCAGCTGTCCATTTCCCTGGAATTTCTAATGACCTGCTGCCCCTCTGAGGACTGAGCAAGTCTCTCGCTCTCTCTCTCTCTCTCTTTCCTCCTCTAAAGAATCCATTTACAGGCATCATCTACAGTGGTACAGGGTGAAAGACTCCTAAAAGTTCAGCACAAAAACGAACAATCACGTCTTCAACAATAATGCTTTCATACAATACAGCATGACTCGCTGGTCAGCCGGTGTCTGAGTGTATCCAAAGGAGCAGATGAGTTTCAACATCAAAGTGCAGGTTAAGTGTGATAAGTGGAATGAGCATATGCCAGAGGGAAGATAATGACTAAAAATGACTTTCCGTCTCCCTTACACAAAGAGAGACAGGTACAGGGGCACAGCTGCTGGGAAAGATTAATGGTTCTGCCAGATGTAGCGACTCTTGAGAGGGTGATCAGTCCATGGTGTTCTTCACCATGCTGGAACAGGACAAAGTAACCATCAGAGAAGCATTCGACAGGCTCTGGTAGAGGTGTTTGTTCATCACTGCATGCAGTGTGTGACTGGATAATCCCAATGAACAAATTCTTTTTGATATGACAAGCCAAAGGTTGCAACTATGGTATTTCAAGCAGGCAATGATGCCTTATAAGCTATGCTTACAACTTCTCAATATACAATAATCTTTAAATAATGAATCACATTGTATTTATAGCACCTTGCCACAAATGAAAAACATTTGAGAAGACTGACTTTTATCGACATCTCATTGCACTAAAGCTGCATGTAATGGTGTCTGTGGGAGGACAAAAAGCCCAGCAGTGGAACCGCTGGAGGCCAAAGCATTAAACAATTTTAAAAAAGAGAGAATAGAAAAACAGGAGCCTTTCCACTTAAGACAGTGATTCTTCCCTTTCTCTTGGAGTCACCGCTGACTCACCTCTAGGTCACCTGAGCAAACGACATGCCATCAGCGCAGCACCATCGATACTGCAATTTGTTTTTCCATTTTCTCCCTTATCAAGGTTAAATGGAACAAATCAATCAATCATCTTAGCTAGTCTGAATATGGAGGAAACACACCCTTAATGTGTGCCTGTGTGTGTGTGGGTGGGTGAGGTTATAAATAGCAGAAATCCAACACTTGCAATACAACTATCTCGAAAAGGCAATTAACTCTAGAGGGGAGAAAAGAAGAGAAACCTGAAACAAATGCCTTCTGAAAGCCTTTCTGCCAAATCTCAGATGAGGGGACACCGGTTACTTGTTCTCTGCACAGAGTTTCAATTACATGCAGTTTGCCCTTGGTTGGGCTTTTTCAATATTTTATGTTGATACATTACCACTGCACCACGCCTTCATTCATTTTCATTCAGGGGAAAGAGCTTTGAGCAAAAATAGACTCTATATCAAGCCATGCTCGTTGTTATATTATTGTGTCTGTCTCAAAAGCAAATAGATCATAGAGGAGACATACTGCCTAATACATAAATGAGAAATGCACAATTACTTTTCACTTGGATTCCTGCAGAGCTAAGAATGGCATTGAAATTGCTCTCGCATAACGTGTGTAATATCAGTGACATGTCTTGTGAATGTTAGCATGTAATTGGTTCAACCAAATGCATGCAGTGATATATTAAGGGGTGTGTTTTTCTCTCAGTTTTGCATAATATGGGGTTACTGACACAATGCATGATGCTCATAACAGCAGATAATAGGGGAAAGCATTTACAGTACACTGGGGACAACTTTAAATGGATATGGCATCATGTGCTACCAAGATGTACCCAAGAGGTCATCACACACCTGTGCCAAATGCAACTTTTACAGACAATGTTGACATTTTCATGCACAGGCCACTTGACAAGCAATGACAGATATGTGAATGCAAGCTCCTTGTGACCTTTATTGCACACTCAAATACTCATTCCAAGAATCTCAACTGTGGCGCCTCAAACTATCTGAGGAAAGGCCTTAGTGTCTGTTTATGTGTTCCTGTTTTGTCCAGACGTTGTTTCACGTCCAAGATTTCATTGAGTTCTTCAGCAGAGAGGGCTACAAGAATGATTGGTTGCTGGTCTTTATTGGGCAATGATGGCCCAGGTGTGAGGGAACACAAGCATCAAGCTTTGTTTTTATACCTGGTTTATAGCACAGCTGTTTCTGCTGAGCTAACGCCGTGCAGATAATTACCTCAAACATAGTCAAATCATGATTTTATAAAAAGCTCCTGAAAGCAAGTATAAAAACAAGCCAATGCGCAAGTGTGGAGCTATTGTTAGAGCACTGCATGCATGGGGTGAAGGTCATGATGCCTTAGAAGAAGTTTTTATGGGCAGTCCAAACTTACATGCATCATTCGTTATCCCTAAAAAGTTTGTGGCTCATGACAGCAACTGGCTCATTAAAGATATTACATGCCCCCCTTTCCCAAGGCAACACCTTGCTCAGGAGCAGCGTGTCCTTTAGAAACATTATTGGAGCGTGTGGCAGGCCCACTGGAGTGCCACTCTAATCATTGTAATGCATCTCTGTTCTTTTAATTAAGGGATAATGTCCAATTTCATGACGTTTATGAGGTTATAACATCCATTAGCCTGCAACAGATGCTGTGGCTGAATAGCTAACTAGCCTGTAGCCGAGCCACACAGGTCCTTCTTTAGGCCAGAAAGCCACACTGTCCTGCACTTAATGGGTGTAAGAAAGTCGCTTTCATCTTCACGTCACCAATCTCTTATTTGGTTACTTATATTCTTTTGTCTACTGTCCTCTCTTTAGCCATTTCATGTTGCTGCCTAACAGCAGAAATTAGAAAGAGATTTAAAGAGTATAGCTATTGAACTTTAAACAGCTTATAGCCATGGAACATAAAACTGGCATTAAAATTTGTGATTGCAATTAAATGCAAGTTATTCACAATGAGAATGTCAAAAGCAGTTCTAATCATTTTTATTGTGCTGCTTAATCATTGGATTGCACTTTTTTTTCCTTGCATGAGCCAAATGCGTCCTGGATGCATAATTTCAACCTTTAGCTCCTCTTCATACACTTATGCCAACAGCAAGATGAGCAGTCTGCTTGCGAGCCCCTCAATTCCAACAAAATGAATCTGCCCGAACCTCTCCAACACTCTATATTCTTTGGGCCTACAGCCAGCCCTCCTCTCAGTGGTGACCTCAATTTTCTTATAAATACCTTTCCTGTACAGTCCTGTCAAGGGTGAAGGACAGTCCACTCAAAGCATCAAATGAGATATTATCAGCCTGCTGTGGTACCAAACTATAAAATACTTACAACCAAAGTGCAAATTAACATTTGTCTGTATGGTATGTCGCCAGATGATACAAATGCAGCGCCAGCTATCATATCACAGATAAGCAGCATTGTGTTCAACAAATGGCGCCATAATTTTATTGTTGAACATTTTGACTATAACTAATTTGTAAAGTTTATTGAAAAAAATAAAGTCTTTAAAAGCACTTCTCTGCAGATAACAACTGTGGGGCAGACCACCACATGTCCCTGGGGGCAACACTGCCAGCCCTCTGTGATGGAGACAGACTAAAATTGGCATCGATGGTGCCAGGTCTAGCCTTGGAGGACGGCAGAGTGAGATAGACTGCTGTCCCCCGGGCAGGGTGAGGATCTGCTGGGCAGCTGTCCGGTAATTAGTGGCGTCCCTCGTGCTTGCCCCTGGGCATCTGTCGGAGCAGCAGCTAACAGTGCATGTGACCCTCATCCAGCTCTCGGGACACAGTTCAGTTAGAACCATTAGGCTTTATTTAATCACACACACTTGCAGTTAAATACACACCTGGTCAACTTATATGATAAATGTAATGACTCAGGTCAATTTTCTTTCCAGTTTGACCATGGTTCTAAATTTAATCATTTGGGATTTAACTTTCCAACTTTTCCGTCATGAATACCTCTGCCTTGCATCATGTTGTTCATTCCAACCTGTCCGGTACCTCCGGTGCAGAATGCCTGCTTCCTGCAATACACTCAACTTTCCAACAGAGAGTGAAAAAAATCATTGAGCAAAGTATCTCAAGGGGGCCTTAAAAAGTCTCCTAAAGGAAAGGTTTCTATGTCATTTCTTCAGTAGGGTTTAGAGTAAAACATACTACAAAACAACAAAGATACTTTACTTTTACCACACTTTGTGAGGCCCTGCCTTTGGCTTTCATAGAGCAGTTAGTGTTATCCACACTTAGATGAGTAACAACCCTGTAGTATGACTAACACAACTCTACCCTAAAGATATAACATCAAAAATCCTGTATCATGTCAAGTGTTCATACTTTCTGCTCTTTTCACTCACCCTCTTTGTATTCCGTCTCTGCTTATATATTACACACATAGCATCTTGGTGAGAGTGATACGGTCTTTTAGTCTCTTTTCTGTTGCCTGAAGCTGTCCTAATCCAGACTGCTTATCCTCTCTCTCCGATTCTTCACCTGTGATGCCACACAGAAATCCCTATTTACCACTTTGAGTCATTATCAAGAACTTTAGTCATATAGATTTGTAGAAATATTAACTTTAATATGGCTATGACAGATTAATCAAGCCACTTCTGGATGGCACTAAAATCCCCCTCATGCTCTGTTGCTCTTTTCTTCATGTGTTATCAGCCTCAGCTCCCTCTTTCCCTCCTCCTGCCTTCCACGGCGCATCAGTCGGCCTCAGTAGCATTTGGAGTGAGAACCTAAGTGTCCTTGGGTGAAGGGGGTATCCGAGAAGCTAATGGTTAGCGCGGTATGACTAATGGGGAAAAAGCGTGACAAAATAAGACAAATGGTTTGCACCAACTTCATTACCAAAGTGACAGCTTGACGGTCCAGCTGTATAATATGGTATTTTTCATCTGTGACTCATTTGCAAAGGAAAATGACGGTGAGAGCAGGGACCAACTTTTTTATGACATCAAAGCACTGCTGACTTTTTACCTGCCTGAGCAACAGAGCTAGTCATGGAAAGTTGGAAAAATTTTTAAAGATGTTGCATGCTCTGAAATACAAATATTTAGTGTGTAGAGCAAATTTATGATTTGGAAAGAAGCCATTTTCCATTGCATCGAAGAATGTCTTCCTTCATCAAACTGCTTTGCAGACTGGCACATACAGGCTAACGCTGGTTTACTTGCCAGCCAGCTTACCTGTTTGCATCACACATCAATGGAAATGTTCTCAGCAGGATAGAAAACACTATAAAAACCTTCATAATGCATTAATGCTTACCAAACAAAAATAATTTTGATCAACCAAAAACACTGACATTGTAGTAATCACAACCACAGAAAGGACTTCAGCAACTATTTAATAATACAAACAACTCCCTCAGCTTCTGATGATCCCCATTTTAAATCATGTTGTTAACAGCTGTTTTGGAGTACTTCTTGGAGGTTTACACTAAATAAAGCTGCATCTGCTCAATATCACATCGCTTAATTTTTCATGAAAGGAAAGGTCATATCATCTGCTGTAATCTCAACACCCAGTCCCTGCGTATCATCTGCTGCCGATCTTATGCAGGAACATGCATAATTCAACAAATACTTGGGAGTTCTTAGAGGAATACTGTGGTTTACCTCACTGTCTTCCTTTGAATTACACAGATTCCAGTACAGCCTCGCAAAGGTAGTCTACATAATGCACTATTTGTTGTCTTTTTTGAGTGGAGACCTAATTATTTAAATAAAGATTGCTTGCCAGGCAACTGAGAAACTAATTTAGAAATAAATCACTAAATGTTTCTGAACTTGTCTTTAAAAGTGGGGGACAAAATATTGATGTGTTTACTTGATTCAATATTTCACATAATCACACACAAACATAAGAGCTGCTCACACGGAGACATCGCGGTTCACTTTAAACATGGTATGTCCCATTTGTTTCCATCTATCAAACTATCTATCATTAGCATATTGATTAAGAAAGGTTAGAATATTTTACTCCATCCATGTTGTATTAAATCAGATTTGTTGGGTTTTCTTCTGCTCTACTAAATGTATTCTATCTTCAGTGATACATTTTCCAGACTCATTCCTGTGTAAATGTTGTCGGGGTTCAGCTTGCTGCATGCTGTGTTAAAGCCAAGAAGTCATAGCCTCTTCTGAGGGCAAAATCCATCACAACCATCAGGGAATGGTTCAGTACAGCAGCTGCCTCCACATACAGAAGATATGGAAAAAGTGACAGCAGCGGATTATGTGTTATTGTTTAGCTTTCAATCTTTACTGTCTGGAAGGATGTCTATAAAAAATATATCAGACTATAAAAATATGTTAAATAAAATAAAGATAAAACAGGATTAATGTTAATAACATACAGTAAAACTTCCATTTGTCTTGTACAACTCACATTAAATTCGATTCCACCGCAGGGCAACAGGACTCTTTGTTAGAGATAGGGCTAGAAGCCTGGTCATCTGGGAGAGGCTCAAAGCAGAGTGATTGCTTCTCCACATTCAGCTGAGTCAGGTGAGTTGGCTTGGGTATCTGGTCAGGTTGCTTCCTGGTCAGCTTCCAAGTTAGGCTCGTCCCACTGAGAGGAGACCCCATGGAAGACCTGGGACATGCTGGGGGAATTACATCTCTCAGCTAACCTGGGAAGGCATTGGGACCTCCCTGGACGAGCTGGCAAATGTGGGTTAGAAGATGGAAAAGTCTGGGCTCTCCTGCTTAGGCAGCTGACGTGGGATAAGCGGTATGAAAATGTATGAATGGGTTGCTGTAAGTAGGCATACATGATCGTCTGTCTGTCTGTGTCTGCCTAGTAATGGACTAGCTAACTGGTTCTGGATGTAGCTTTTCCTTCAACCATGTTAACCTCTGATCCCTGCAAGAAGATGAAGCAAGTACAATATAAATTTATATCCTAACTTTTATTGTTATTGCTAGTTGTGTAGTTGTAATAGCAGCATGCCTCATGATAATCACTATCATTCACATTTTGTAAGTACGTCATATATTCCAGGCCAAAACTGTTGTATTGATTATACATTTGCAAAAATGGAATATTTAACTCTATATCTATTCATTTATTCCAATTTATACATTGTAATTCTTTTATACAGCAAGAAAATGGGAAAGCAGGCAACGCTGCTGCTGGATATTTCCTGCACATTAACAGTAAAAATCATTCTGCTGTCACAGAAGTTGCTGACACTTTTAACAATAATCATTTTTCGGAGAGATCAATTTGCCCGTCAGACGCAGCTAACAAAGCAGTTTCTAAGCAAGGAGAACAGAATCAGAATAAAAGGAGCAGCATATATGGAGGATGTATAAAACAAATTATTCCAAAGTCATCTTCTAATTTCCTGGACTGTGCAGAGCAGATATATCCAACATGTATCCATTTTAATTTGCCCTTCCTTCACTCGATTCTGCCCGATATTCTTTAGTCCTTTTCACTGTGATATGTTGAGATATTTATGAATTAAAGCTTGAACTTAGCATCTAATTGTTTCAATGGATTCATCCCTGCACACCCTGCAGTGTCAGGTCATCTGAAATCTGGACTATTAAAAAAAACAAACTGATCACCACCCACACCTGGCTGGCCTTGCTGAATTCTTTCAGAATAAATGCATGGTGGGGTGTATGCACACAATGTGTAAGCATCACGTAAGACGTCTTACTGAGGATGATGAAGGCACTTGCCTGAGATCTGATGTGAAGACATGAAGCTTAAAAGGAAAGCCCTGCATTTCCATCATCACATCTAGGAAATGGGTCAGTATAAAGTATATGCTTTCTCTGCAAATATATGATGCATTTAATCTGTTTTGGGACCTTTTTTGAAGGTCCACAAACACCCAAAACTTAAACAAAGCAACATAAGTTAAATAAAACACATGGAGTGGTGACAAAGTGGGTCTTGTTTCTTAGTGAGAAATCAGACAGTAACTGATCCTAAAACAAACATTGCATACATAGCTTTATTTTAATAAATCAATGGAATATATCTGAGCACAAATAAGAAAAATAACCTCAACAATGTCTTTGACACATTAGAAAAATCCCAGTGGATTTCAGTAAACGCCTGCATCTGAATGCTGTTACAGTCACTTTGCATTCACTTTACAATCTAACAGAAGAAGACAGATGCTTCTTATGCCACATTGATTCAATACATTTATGGCTCTGTTCTGCATGAGAACTTTAAGCCATTATCTTTTTTCTGACCTGCCCCACATTGGATAATTGCCACAGATACGCCAAAGTCTCCTGTTCTGCATATTTCAGCCCGGCCTTCGCTTCTGCATGACTGCTCAGACCCATTTTGTGTGTACATGTTGTGGATTACTGTGTTATATGAACTGATGATGTATTGCTACTGTCACAATATACGGGAGTCATAAAAAAATGAAAACAAATGCTTAAGTATGGATTATATTATCATTGTTTAACATGGAATTTATAGTTTTTCATCTTGCTGCTGTCTAGGAACTCTAACTTTGGTAGTGGGTATACTCACTTAAAGATGTCATAGTCTGGAATTTTAACAGGACAAATGCAGCTTATGTCTGCTCTGAGCCAAAAGTTGCTCCTGCTGCCATAATAGTGTACTTGTTCTTAGGCATTCAATGTAAAGTAAAGAGGAACAGTATACAAAAAGGAGATTCCTTTATGATTTAGATCTGGTCTGTATATCAGGTAACATTGGTGATTTGTAACAATCCCTCTTCTGTGCAGGCGGGTGGGTTTACTTGTCGTTTCTAGATCTTTTGAAAGAAGAATCGAGGCAGAGCTATCACTTATCAGGCCTTGTGTTATAAACCTCACCAATTTCTCTGTCCTGTCCTGTCCTCTCAACCCCAACTGATAAAGGTTGGTTCTGCTGGAGATTTCTTCAAGTTAAAAAGGGAGTATTTGCTTACAGTATCACCTTCTGCCTGCTGCATGCTCAAGTCAGTGGATTGAATGAAAGTGAAAAATATATGATATATATGTTTTCCTGTGTTGAATAATAAAAAAGCTATTCAATTCATTTCAATTCAATTTTATTTATATAGCCCAGTATCACAACAAAGTCGTCTCAAAGGGCTTCACACACAGTTAATCACAC
>JBAMHV010000005.1:6393405-6406917 GCA_037177535.1 Pseudomugil gertrudae | reverse complement strand
TAAAAAGAAATGAACACTTAATCATTAAATTATGCCCATTCTAATTCTGTTCCCTTCCATCACTTTCAATTATTACACATCGCCTTAAAGAATGAGTTACTTTATAACTAGACAGACCAATAGTCCCCAAAGCTGTGCGTTACATTAGTAGACTGTGTGGAGAGCAAACGACTTTCATTTAGCTTTACAGCTGACTCGCTTTTATGTCCCTCTGAAAACTATCCTCAGAGCCAACTGGTCACATGGAAGAGAATGAGAGTGGGAGTAGAGGGGGATAAAGATAGATGTGAGGGGGGAGTATATCAGTCCACAAGCACAATGGCTATAATTAATCATCGGCTATGTTATTTCTTATCAGGAGATTATTTAGGGGAGGAGGGGAATCGAGATGAAAAAGGTGAAAAGGGATTGTTCAGAGAAAGGTGCTCAAAGGCTGTCAGGTGTGGCTGTAATGTAGAAGCCAGAGGATACACTTTTAAACAAGTCAGCCTGTGGTCAACTTATTAAGTAACATCATTAGATCTATATTAAAATCACTTATTAAACTTAATGACTGGGTTAAAGAGAGTTAGGCTGGTGTAGACGCAGGTTATCAACATGTGAAGCTGTAACTTCTACGTCCTGAGAATTGCAGCTTCTGTCATAGTAAAGTAGTTTTATTTGTATTTGATATGTTTGTACAGTTTTATATCAAAGTTTGGAGGGCTAACATTTTAATTATGTCTGTAACCAAATTTTGTATTATTTTACTAAATTCACTTGTTATGATCCAAAAAATCCAACTTCAGCAAGGCAGTGTGGTGAAAATCAGAGTTTGAGAAGTTTGCCTATGAATCTGTAATTACAAGTTGCCTTTCTTACGAACCAGGAGGCCAAGGCATCACCTGTTTTGTACCAGATGCAGTTGAACCTCAAAACTTATAAAAACTTTAAGAACTTGGTAGTTAATCTAAGATAAAAAACAAAACTCTAGTAGTTTGGCAAGAACATTTCTACACGTCAAAAACACTGATGTTGGATTTTACTAAGCTTCATCTCTACATTGACAGATGGGATATATATACATATATATACACATATATATATACATATATACACATATATACATATATATATATACACACATATATATACATATATATACACACATATATACATATACATATATATATAAATAAATATATATATACCTGTTTGTACTTTGTTTTAGTTGCTTCTCCTTTTGATTTTCAATGGCTTAAACAAGTAAACTAAATAACGCAAGAAGTGCAAGTAAAATGTGAATAAACAGAGCAGGCTGTGATCCTTGTCTTTTTTTTTGCTGGGGATTAAGATGGATAGAAATGATAATGAACAGCAACGGATGATTTTATATCTGAAAAGAAAGTAAATATATGACAGTGAGAAAGCATAACTTAAAAAAACAACTGCAATCTGTCAGAGCAGTCGAATCAAGCTTTACTGTGTCATTAATTGTTGACAAAATGTGCCACCTTTCTGGAATAAAACGTGTTCAGCAAAGTTAAAATTTTACCCAGCCATTTAAAACTGCACTCTCATTGTGTTTTTAACAATTATTTAATCAATATGGGTTTATAGGCTGGTCTGAGTGGGGAGCCCCGTGTATATACCAGCAGGTAACAGTGTTTAAATGATTTGCTGACCATTTCTACTTTATGCACAATTCTTTGCACGAGCATATAAATGATATGAAGTCAGTGTTATCTGCTGGCGGTAGCCAAATAAGCATTTTCACAGATCCCCATTTACCCAATGAGGAATAGATATCCAGTTAAACTCCATGCAATGTAAGGACCATAATAAGTATTTTGAGGAACAATGTGAGTTTATAGGGGATAAATCATTTCTGGTGTATCTTTTTCTTTATATTTAGTAAAACAAATACTGATAAGAAGAGATTCCACTCCAAGAAAATCTTCGACAAATGGAGACAAGGGAACATAAGAACTGAAGTAATGCTCAGATGAGAGATGAGGCATACAAATGAAAGTCAGATTACATGTTGTGAAAGAAACAACTGGTCAACACAAAACTTGTCTTCATAACTAGACAGACTAGGAAGAAGTTTCAGAGATGTTTGAAATGACTGAGTATTTTAATATTTATATATGTACACGCTCCAAAAAAATTAAAACTTCCGCAAGTATAAGTAACAAAGTCTCAGGTTGAACCATCAAAGAAAAGAATAATTTATTCTTGTAATACAAAAGATTCAAATCAATGCAAAACACAGAGAGAGCCCTGGAAGTTGCTGGTGGCTGCATGCCACCTTTAACTGACCTTTCAGCTGCTTTCATTTGTTACTTCTATGAAGAGCAAGATTTACAGCATGATTTATCAAACAGAAAAGAAAAAAAAATGACTGTGATGCATTTAATACCTACATAAACATTGGGTATTCTTTGAGTGAGGATAAGAAATAAAAAGTAGTTAAGGTTAAATAAATTACAAAATACTGTAGGAAAAACTAATCTTGGTATAGCACAGCTCTCAAATTGGAGGATAGGGTGGTTCGGTAACATTGGTAGTAGTAACATTGATAACACTGGTCCACACTCCAGACCTCTTTGGAGCAATAATGCATCAATTTGTTTTTGCCAATATAAGATTAGTTTAATCTTGTTTTATTTGTAGAGCACTTTAAAAACACCATGGCTGACCAAACTGTTGTAAACAGCAAAAGGTAAATATACCCAACATATAACTTACATAACTATAACTTATAATAACTTTATAATAAAACATTAATAGGCAACAGTAAACGTCAGCCTCTCAGAATGTGTCAAAAGTCAAAAACATAGCATCATATCTGAGCTTCCTCTTGGTCTCAGGGACAACTAACAACAACTTATCCAAAGAAGTCTGTGAACATAACAGAGATTGTGGTTTACCAAACCAAACAGCATCAAGCCAAGAGTTTCAGTCGCACTGACATATTTGAAGTAGAAACTAAACCTCTAAATGGTTGAGCTAGGTGGCACTTGACTGTCCACCATCATTATAGGATGAAGCACCATCTCTGATGGTTCTGATGTCAATGTCCTGCACTTACAGAAGCACCAAGCCTGCAAAATGTCAACAGCAACATTTCATGTAATAATGCCATACGGGATCGATAGGGTAGTAAAAAGCTTCATCTTGTGTACTGTGCTCTCAAATACTAATACCTCTGTACTCTTTCGTCTGCTTCTTTTTCAGTTCCTGTTATGCTAGTTTAGAAGCTGGCATCTCACAGTAAGTGGCCAGCTTGAGTTTTTACAAAGGGAAGTAGTTTGTAGGTGGAAATTCTGACTCAACCCCAACAGATTGGTGTGCCAAACAAAGTAAGGACAGTCGGTGCTCTGCCCAGTTTAGATTCTGGACAGCAGCAAGGTGAAGGACCCATGAGCAGCCTGTGCAACATGTTCTACAAATATAAAAACTATGCAATGGCCATATTTCCAGTTGGCAAGAAATAGGTCTGGCATAGTGTTGGGAAGACATGCATGACAGCACCTGAGTAGTGTGACAAAACAAACACTACAGGAGGCATCACTCAAAGCGCATCTTTGCCATGCAACTTGTAAAATACATTTTCTTGCTGATTTTTAATAAAAATGTTATCTTTTACATGCATGTGGTTTTCCTGAGAAATTATGTACAACAGCAGGTAATAATTATCATCTATTAGTCCGATAAAAGTCCGGATCTTTTACATAACTTTAAAAAAGCTAGCTTTTCCATTTCTCACCAAAGTTTGAAATCCAGGTCCAGTGATGAAGATAGGCAGAGTGATACTTGGTTTAATGGCTTTGCTCTTTGACAGGTGCACAGTCTCTTTGTTCCCCATCACACTCCATAACCCAACTGACGGCCATGACTCATTTTGTCACTCATCTCCCACACAAAGGCTGTCCTTGCCTTTTTACCCTGTCAACTGACTCGCTCTAAATCTTTCTATAAAGATGGGAATTGCGCTCAGGCTTTCCTCCCAGAATGGATTTGAAATTAGGTAGATAACCCCTGAAGCGCTTCCTCTTTCTGCCATGCCTTGCACACTTGTCACAACCTGCAGGTGTGCCAATGTCTCCTCGCTCCCCACCACTTGTACCCGTATTCGGCCCGTGATGTGACAGAAACACAGCATACTGGCTCTCTGCAAATTGCAGAACTTAAAAAAACGCTACGGCCTGGAGAACGGTGGTGTTTATCAGCTCCAAGATCTGCAGATGAGCTGACTGATCTAAAGCAAGCAGGGCTTGGGGCAAAATGTGATTTCTAATCCTAAACAAATTCTCAAGCAATGCAGAACAGAACAGCAGCTCCTTTATTTACACAGGTTGGTACCACAAACACAAAGCGACAGCAAGTCTGTCCAGGCAGGCAAAATGTCAGCCTTGTTTGAGTGACCTCATAATGCAGATTAACACTGACATAACCTGCCATTTAGACAGGAACAAGTAATCCTGCAGGTTAAGATTGTTTGAATATCAATAGCTTGTAGGGCCATTCACACATTCATTAGGATGGCCAATCCTTTACAGAGGAGAGATTCCATTTTGTAATGCCTGAGAGCAATGCTTAAATGTCAGTCTAGCTGTCAGTGAGATTTGATCAGTTATGGTGGCAGTGTGCTAACATCCAAGCCACATAAATTCCTCTTGCAGTAAAGACATTATTGAACCACATTGCAAAGAAAATGTACAGTCATTTCTAAGGTTTCACTCAGTGTGTTATAAAAAACTACATTCTTCATAGGTTAAATGAGCAGATACGACTTTAAATGAACAACCGCTGATTAAATTGTACATGTTTATAAAAACAGAGGAAAAATCTACCCTATTAGCTCCAAACTAACTCCAAGGGCTTTGAACCAATGTCCTTAGGACAAAGGCCAAAATGAGAGCACCAATGATAGCATCCTTAATGCCCGTTGCTAAGCATAGTGGTGGAGATTTGTACAATTGTAAATTTGAAATTGTTGACTCAAAGTACTCTTCTTAGGAGCGAGTGTGTGTTTGTCTGTTTGTCTCTCTGTGTTGGTCCTGTGATGAACTAGTGGCCTGTCCAGAGTGTACCCTGCCTCTCACCCAGTGCTTGCTGGGATTGACTCCAGCTACCTGCGACCCTTCATTATAATAAGTGGTACGGATAACAGATGAATGGATGGAAATATTGTTAAGACACGTGAAACTGGCAAAAAAGAAGTGAATGATCAAGGAATGCAACAATCCCCAGAACAGCAGCAAGTCCACATGTATGACTAAAGAAGAATAAAATCAAGATGCAGCAAATGCTGCTGCAAGATGAGTTAGATCTCGATACCCTCAGAGTACTGAAGCATATCTATCCACAAAGAACAATAAAAAAACTGCATTCAAAAGCTGCATTTATTACAAAAAAATATCTGGCTTATAGCAAATTAATTAGCCCCAGCTCAGTGAGTATATTGAATGCTAAGGAAGTAAATAAGCAATCAAAGTTGATCTTAAATGACCAGTTGCTCTGCTGTAGCCCGAAGTGAGCAGAAAAAAAGACTACTCGAAATTAAAACACAGCCATCATTTGTTGGTCACTGTTTGAATCCAGCTGCCAAAGCAGAAGCCCGATGACTGTTTCTGGGTCTGTTTGAGACCACGTCCTGGCAAGCCCCCGCAGCCACACCAAGATTAACAGCTTTGGCTTTCTTTATGAAAACAAATGTGGTGGGGGAATACAGAGGAGCCAACTCTCTTTTAGAAACAGAAAATGGAAGCTAAGACAACGGGCTATGAATAACAGAGCAACCAGGCACTTCTATTCAGCATACATTATACAGCAGTTATTGTGTAGTCTTAAGTAGCTTTTGTTTTTTTTTCCATTTGCATGTAATAGATTTAGAGTCAGGCTGCCTCTATATTGCATTTCCACACATGGTGATTTAGGCCAAATTTTACTCCTATTTATCATTATCATTGCTGCAATAGAGGGTTCAATTTATAACACAGCAGTGCAAAAAATTAATTTCAAATCAAATAAAAATTGATTTTTTTTTGCCCAAAATAACTAATTTATTAGTTACATAAAGAGCATCTGCATTCATATGCAAATTTACAAGACTGGTGTTTTATCCACTCATCTGTAATCAGTTGTTAGTGTGTGACATCTTCCTGATGGCTCCTATAAAAGGCAGGCCATGTAATAGTAGTTTCTTGTCTGTTATCACATCTGTGACTCTGCTGTTACATCCAAGGTATCAGCATGATGCCACACCGGTATTGCATTGCTGCTACACAGCACTTTTTCAGAGTATGCCTGCCTGCTACAGCTTTTACTCAGGAGGCAATGACCAGAAATGAATGCAACTCTCAGTTATGTTTGGGCTTTTGTTGGTTTTTCAGCTTTTAGAGCTCCTACATAATGGACAAACAAGATGTTTTTTAGCAAAAAAAATTGACTGCTCTGTTGAACTTTGCTGTTCTTTCCTATCCAGTTTAAGCCAACCATTCAGCCATTTTGCATTTGACCTACTCACAGCTTCATCATCTGGGAACAGCAAGCTGTTGGCTTGCTGGAGGAATTGTACAGCCTCTACATTGGTTGACCTGCCATAATCACTCCCTCTGCACAGGCAAATGGACATCAGTGGGCCACGTAACTCGTCCTTCACACAGTGTATGGAAATGTGCAAACCAAGGCATTGTGCTCATGTTTTTAGCTCTCAATTTCCATTTCTATTTCTACTTCAGAAACATATTTAAAAAGCACCTGCATCACAAGAAGAGCCAATTACGTGTATATGCATTACAGGAAACTTAGCAATGACCCACATTTTCCTGTTAATATATGAATAAAATTAATTTTAAAAAAGAAAGGAGTGGTGGCTCAAGATAATTGCACAGCACTATATCAAATATATATATATGTCAAACTTGAGCTCTGAGGTTTTGTTGTAGGCTATAGTCAATGTTTGTACATTAGAGATTCATGAACTCAACCCACATGTAAAAGCACACAATTAGGAAAAAAATATGAAAGTGATAAAATATAGAAAACTGTGCTTTCAACCATGTTTTATAACTCTGATAAATAAAAGCTTAACCCAAGTTCCTGAGGTTTTGCCTCTGACTGGCTGTCCCTATCTCTTTGTGCCCTGCAATGAGACACACCAAAGGTATTTCATTTCTTTCCTATAAAGGTTTGATCTTTTTGTTTCTTTTATATTACTGGAAACTCTCTACTTCAGCTGTTATAGTGTACCTAAAAATAAAGAGTGGACTTCTTTTTTTCTTTTTACTGCCATTTCCACTGACCTGGCTGGCTAATGAACAGACACACATATTTATCGTAAAAGGAATGAAGCAACAATACCTAACTGAACTGCAGCCAACAGACCTTTAATTGGGTTTACTTATTCCAAATGCAAACGTCTTTGATGCTTCTTGTATCCAGTATTTAAAAATTCAGAAAGCAATAAAAAAAAAAATCCGGAAATGTACTTCACTTTTTTGTTTGTTCCTAATGTCTTCATGATTACATTAGCAAAACTGTGTAACTCTGAGCTGCTGTAACATTTGTATAAATGGACAGAGATATGTACAGTTAGTAGATATAATCTGTAAACTTTATACTTGGTGAAAAAAGCCCTTTTCATTTACACGGAGGGGAGTCAGCTGGCAGCATCTCCACACCAGAAGACTGGCACACAGTCCTGCTAAAACTGGCATCACTTCCTCTTTAAACCTATGTAAAGGTCCAGCCATGACGCAAGGCTAGTGTATTTTAGGATCAAATGTGTGGGTTCCCAGAGAGTGACTACATGAACATGGTTCCTTCCTATTCCAGCATTCCAGTGGAGAAGTTATTTTAGGGGTGATACTTTACAAGGCATCAGGCACAGCAGAGAGAAATATCACACAGTTGGAAGAAATGGGCGCGTGACACATCTTGCTCTGTATGAGACACTGCAGCCAGGGATAGGTGCTAAAGTGGTTCTATCCTAAATATAGCTGTAGTCATGCTTTTGGCTAGAAAAAGAGTCTAAATTTGTGGGTGTAACATTTATGTCCGCTTCTAAAAATGAACAATGTGATAGCAGTTTAAAAGTCAAAGTATTCAAAGTCATACTTAATAAGTTTATCTGCATACTTGACTGTTTTATTTATGCTTATGAGTTGTCATTGCTTGTCTGTTTTGCTAACAGGTAAACTAATACTAGATAAGTTAGATTTTTTCTTTTGCTGTTGCAGTCACAATCCCTGCCTTCCTCGTCAGTATTCTAGAGTTACATCGCACACGAGACACTCAACAGCAAAAAAAAAAAGAAAGAAAAATCAATCCTATAAAAAGGATTTAAAAAAGACCTTTTTTTTCTGTGGTTCACAGATTACCAGTTTCCGGGTTTCCTGTTGCAATGCTTTGTGCAGGCCTTGCATTTTCTGTGTTCCTGAGTTTTGTGTAAAGCGATCCTGGCATGCTGCTGTTCCGGACCATCTCAAGTGATCCATCACTCAGCCATGCCAACTTCACCTTTATAAGTATTCCAGCTTTGGCAATGTGTACATTTTAAAACAGGTCCACAAACTAAATTTGCATCCATTGCTTATCTGCTTACCTGTTCAAACTCTTTTGTAAAACACTGAAATTTAAGTGTTCATTAAGTCTCAGATTGAAAATATTTTTGAAGCATTGTTCAAGGCTAGAGGCCTGGTCAGTGCGAAACACTCTCAAGCAAAATATTTAATTTTACCTTGCAAATTTATTAAAATGTATTTGGCCCCGGGCCTTTAAAGAACTACACCAAAAGAGAGTCTGATTCTATTCAGACAAGGACAAATAGGCATGGTACAATTATTGAAGTTCATGGAATAATTAGCTCCCATCAGGCCTAAGAAAGGTTGACAGCTGAAGGGTTAAATCATTTAACTCAACACTAAAGAAAAGGTAAGAAAAAGTTAGGAGACGTGTGTAGCTCAACATATCTTCATGTAGCAGCATTTGTTTGGTTGTAGATGAAAAATTGACACAAGGGTTAACCAGAAGCACTGAATTAAGGATAACCCAAGCTACTGTTCCCTCTTATCTGTTCGTATGCGTGTGTGTGTGTGTGTGTACATTTCTGTGTGTGAGAGAGCGCGAGAGTGTGCTGTGAGCCCCAGTGCTCCATGGCTCGTTCTCCTAATCGTGTGGAAACTCTGACTACTTACAGAAGCAATGAGGGACGTAATGAGAAAGTAATTTTTACTAATTTCAGCTAGCTCTGCTTCCATTCTCTATGATTGTGTGCGCCGTCTGCATCATTACGGGCAACATCTGCAACAACTCGCCATGCGTACACCCCCAAGAAGTTGAGGGAGGGGAAGGAAGAAAGAGAGGAGAAAGACTACAAGCTGTCAAGACAGGTTTGATGTGGCTTAAAGAATAGAAAGATTGCCAATCCTCCACACTCATACTGCCTTCTCTTGTCAGAATTCTTTCACATCAAGGTGGTTGTGGTCTGAGACAATGAAACCCTGTATTGAGGCTTTTTTTTCTCCCTTCTTCTTTCCAGCAAGTCTGTTGCCAAGCAGCTGCTGCTAATCTCTGTTAGCAGAGTCCCACTAAACAGCTGACTACAGCCTTTAATCTGGTCCCACCACAATCATTACCTCCGGAGCCAGGATGGGGATAGTTAACAAAATTGCAAAAGAGTAAACAAATGAAACCTGATTTGTGTCCATTTGTCTGCCATTCCTCCGGCTCTTGTGTAATCTTATTTAAATATTCAATGAATGGCAAAAACTCACTACGCTACATCAGGCTATTGTGTGCTGTAGCCAGTATTAAAAAAAAGGAAAGCCTTTGTTAGGTTTTAATAGTTGGGCAACAATGGTATTAATATGTCTCTTGTACTGTTCATCACCTCTAACCTAAAGCAGATACAAGTAGCATAAACATAGAGGTAGATTTCCACATGTTCCCACTGCAGAACAGTCCCACCTCATAAAGCCATCTGTGTCCTCTGTAGTCCCCCATAATAAGTTTACATTGACTCCTGTGTGCTTTATCACTGTCATGGCATACTTGGACTGAACTGTGCTGCCGGACTTGGCTGACAAACACTGACCCAAATTTGTCTCACCTGTCAGAGATAGACGAGATCATCATACAGTAAAAGTATTTCTCTCATCTTGAACCACAAGTTTGTAACTTGGTTATGAAAACATTTGATATGACTCTTTCACCACAAAGACAAAAGGTGCCCATGAATTTAAAGTTAAGGGGAAGTGTTACAGATGTTTGACAGGAAATACAGAGAAGCCCCAGCACTGCAGATCAGAGATTACCTCTGCGAAGCTCGGAGGCCACTGGAGAGCTGAGCCCCCTTCAAGGAGCCCACAGGGAATTTATGTACCAGCATCTCGACTGAAACATCTGGACATTTTGTACTTTGCGTCTCTGACAGAAAAAAGTGGACTTGTTTAGTGATCACAGGGGTTTTGATGCTTGCTGTGTTATCAGAAGATGCAATGCTTTGCCATTATTGTGCCACTGCGCTTATTATAGATTCCATTAAGATGGCAGTTAAATTGGATGTCCCCATCAGCTCTGGAGCATGTTGTTTGTTTTAGAGAACAGGATGCTGAGTCACAGAAGTATTATTAAGTCTTTCAAAAGATAACAGATTAATTAAATGCAACAAAGTGAGCAAGAGACTGATGGCTGCTTTCCCTTTACCACTAGCTTTAATAAGCAAATCAAAATTCAAATACACTGTTAAACCATAATATAAACATTTTTAAGAAAGATTAGTGTTATTTGCAATATTTTAATTTTTGTGAAAATACTTTAGGTATATTATGTGACCTGTGTTGGTGATGTCATAAAGTATAACACGGTGCAGGTATGCTGTTTGTAACAAGAACAAGTTTAAGTCACAGAGGCAACACATAGGATGCAATCAAACAAATTACTAAAGTGCCCCCATATTTTATTTATATATATATAACATTACTGTGGGAGTAGTGCACTTCAAGTAGCTATGGCCATGTTGAGACATACACACACAAATTTATTCTGTAACTCGTCCTTTCTACTGAGTTTTATATGACCTATAACCTCCATTATGATTATTATAAGATATAGTACAGCACTCAGCAGTCATATAATTTAGTACTGGCTGATCCTACAGGCTGACATTTTAAATAATGTGCAGCAACAATGACCTCTACTAAAATCTTTACCAACATACACAAAATTTCTCCTCGTGAAACTGAAAAAAAACAAATAAATCAGGCATGTAGCAACAAAGTGAAACTTACATGCATACAATTACTTTTTTCCACCACTGCCACTTGGTGCTTTTTAAACGTTTTCTGTGCATAGTTGAGAAAAGAGTGTGTTGTAAATGAAAGATTAGTGTGATTGTGTTACATTATTGTGAGGCTCTCCTCTCAGCTGATTTGTGAGCCTGTTCAGCAATGTTTCCGGCATACTCCCTTTGTAATAGATGTACTGGGCTTCAAATAGTTGTGCAGTCGAAGCAGTTCAATTAATACTGCGCCACTATAAAATAACTATTGATATGACAAATGAGTTAATGAATAAGCATTTGCCTCTGCGGGCACAGAGAGGAGTACATATCTGCTGCAATTTATGCAGGCAAATCAGGCACTTTTGGGGACAATGATGCCGTCAACTAAATATATCCAGCTGTCGCACACAAGATGGACCCGTTGCCTCTCACAGCATCAACTAGTGATGGTCTCATTTGAATATTTACAGCTTCATCTAACACAGGAGGAATGATCTTTTATCATCAGGCCACAGCCCGTCAGTGCAACATAAAGATGCAACAGACAGGAGCAGAAACTTGGCGCTCATTGTGCTCAGCTCTCACACACAGTAAGAGACAGAAAAGCCTTAAGGTGCCAGATGAACCAAGCTGACCGTGCAGTGGGATGGAGAACGCCCTCCCGCTCTTGTCAATATTCATTTCCAGCAGCATTGACAAAAACTGCGGGGATAAATATGCAAGAAGGGGGTGAAAGAAGGTAGAGCGAGAGCGCCTGGTTTTAGTCAACAAGCCTGGAGTCTTCGCTGCATGTTGATTTAACACTGCTGCACAAGATGACTAAGTCATGACAGATGACTGTAGGGTGAATAAGTTATTCATTTACACTCAACCACATCCAGGAGGTTTGCTAGTCTTAGTCATGGCTGCTGTTTTTATTCACTTTAATTGGTCTTGGATGCATTGGCGTATCTAAAGCTGGTTATTTTTGGTACTGCGTCTCATTTTTTTCTCTTGCAGTCATCTAACATTTCCCAACAAGGCTTAGTTTTACAGTAAACTTTCACATAGGAGCTGGCAAAAGATGCTAATTTAAAAGGGGAATGTTTTACTTCGAGGTGAGTAAATTCTGTAAAAAATCCCTGAAATACTTTCGTATTTTTTCTGCTGTAGCTTGAATGAAAATGGATGGTGTCCAGAGTGTAGGTCACATGGGTTTCAATTAGTAGTGTCTAAATGAATTAAGAGGTTTAAAGTCATTGCTGTTCCAGTGGTGGTATTAACCTGGTGCTTCTCATTAGCCACCCCTGGCTGATAAAGAGAGTAAAGGGAGCAGCGGTGCAGACAGACACCTCTTGCTGACAACGGGTGACAGAGTGGATCACGCTGCCTCATGAATAGTAATGGCCGCCAACATGTCCCACACTCCCCCATGTGAGAAATGACGGATTCCTGTGTCAACAGGGCCCATGGCGAGGGAAAAAGGACTGACAACTGACTGAGATATTCTGGAGAGGGGAAGGATGGAGAGGAGAGTGAGGGAGGAAGGAAGGAAGGAAGGAAAAAGAAATCCAGCGCTGACATGAAGACTGCATCATAAGATTGTTTGTCAGTCAAAGCTGCATTCATTGCCTCCCTGAGATTGAGTAAATAAATACTTTTTTGCAGGGAAAGGAAGTAACACTGGATTGTTACCCAGTGCCTTCAGGGTGAACAGTGAGGCATTGGTGTGTCTCAATGAATCAGGCCGCGTAGGCAGTCTTAATACACTCCCAAAAACTATTGATAAGGAAAAGCAGAGGGAAATGCTGCCTTCTTGAGGGTGATGTCACCTGATAACCTGGCAGGCACATACTCTTCCTGACTGACCAGGTCTTGGCCAATCAATAAAGCACAATGCCCAGTTTGACAAATGCACAGATGAGCAGAATGTCAAATAAACAGCAAGAGTTGAACAAAAAACAAATTACCAATAGAGCCAAGAAAGGCAGCGCTAGCTGTGATATCATCCACTTTAGACAGAAACCACAAGAAGCCAGTCGGAGCTGAGCAGCTGGACATCACTCTTTAACAAAGTATGCAGTGCTGAAACACTCCCAATTGTCTGGATGAAGCTTTTCTTTTTATAAAAAAAAAATACAATATATATATATATATATATATATATATATATATATAAATAAAACAAACTCCTCTCTCTCCCACCTTTCCCATCTCCCTGTGTAGGATGCATGGCTGTTCATCTCAAGCTCAGGTTCTCT
>JBAMHV010000005.1:6378574-6393305 GCA_037177535.1 Pseudomugil gertrudae | reverse complement strand
ATATATAGTGTGTGTGTGCCAAAAAAACTTAGGTACAGCTGAGTCCATAAAATGCTCATTTTGTTCCTTGTAAACTCCCCTGGTGGTGTTCAGACTTTAGAACTGGTTGGTACAGACAAAATGGGGTTGTGGGTTAGATGGGCAGCCACTAATCGAATGTGTCCACAGAGGCCAATTACTGAAAAATCATGCGCAACATGTCTTGGTCGTTTTAACACTGCAGAGCATGGCAGTTCTTAAAAATCACTCCCCCATCCACAATTTTTCATCCCATTTCAAAAGTAAGCCCTACTTCAACACTGCTGCCATGAGTATTTCTCATACCTAGAACAAAATTATCCCCCAGCAGCACAAGGAAACCATGTCCAAATAATCCAATAAAAAAGAAAACAAGAATCCATTCCTACACCATGGTGTCCTGCTGTTCCCTGAATGCCAAATACCAAACTTGCCTTGTGGCAAAGTCACTGATTAGTCTTTGTCAACAAAGTTCAATCACCATGGTAAAATCTCTTCAATCTTCATTCAAATACTCACTTGTAACTCTCTTGAACCAGCAACAATTTTCTCAGTCTTTTCATGTATTTAGTTACTTATAATGCAGAGTGTTTGGCTCAGACACACAACTCATATTTACATTTAACAGAATACTGGTTAACCTGTAATAACAGGTACACAAAGTGATATTAGAAAAGCATGTTAAAATTTATGTTTGCTCTCATTAGCTTGGAATACAATAAATTTATCCTGGACAGAAATGATTTATGAATATTTGTGAATACAGAAAGTGAACACGGCAGCCCAATCACTGCTGGGATATGCTCTAGCTACCTGCAACCCTTTTTTGGAATAAGCGATACAGATGATGGATGAATAGATGGATGGATTAACTTTACAATAAATAAATCATGTGAATCGATTTCAAATTAATCCAATTTTTTTCTGGTTAAAAATACATTCAATTTAAAATATCTAAAACAATAACTCATGTTTCTTTAAATTGTTACTAATGTTTTTGCAAGAGAACAAGACCAATTAACTTTTATTTTACATTACTATTTGTTGTTGAAATTGTTTAATGTTTTCTTCTGTCATCAAATTCTCCAGTCTCTTTCCTTATTCTTGCAACCGGTCATCATCGTCCCACCACTGCCATGTTTTTCTTTTAACATGTGGGATGTAACACTTACTCCAATTAAATTTCGCTCCTAATTTAGCAGCATTTTTCCAGACAATCTGTAGTCTGTAAATGACATCATTCACACTGAAGACAACATGCAGACAATGCCTTATTATGGACCATTTGTTTTTCTGTTTTAGGAAGCATATTCTGAATTGTTCCTCAACAAAACGACATTATTTTTAAACATTGTTCAAACTAAATAGTGTTCACATGAAGAACAAGTGGCAAATGTTTTACAAAAAAAAATCTTTAGAGAACAAAATCAGAGTACACAGATAATGTGTAAGAATTTAATACATTTGGCACGTTTTGGTTCAGTAGCTTGTGTGAATGTATGTGGTGCATTTATTGAAATGAAAGTGTGATTGTGACTCTAAATGCAGGTCTACTTCCTTAAAGGTTAAGGTCATCATCAATTTATTCCAAGTCATCTGAACATTTACTATTGTTGTAAATATTCTTGACAGAATCAAGACATGTAGCCAAGGAGCAATTCCACTAGTAAAAGCTGTGAAGTGATTTTATCATTATCATTGCATGTAGGGATTTGCACAAAATGAAAATGTCTGATAAAACATTAGTTCCAGGCTAATTTCCCTCTCTTTTCACTCTCTCACTTCTCTGTTTAATAGTGAGTGAGATTTTTAACATAGACTGGCCTTGCAATGCAGCGTGGGGCCTCTGTTTTGGACTAACAACCAAAGATTCCATCACATTTCTTTTTAATCTGTCAGCTTTTATCACAGACAGTTCAGTGTTGCAGTGACATTTCTTTGATTAATGTGAAAAAAAGCAGTCGGGTGGGGGTGGGTGGGGGGAATCCAAGCAGCTACGACCAAAACTTATATCTTGACTGATAATCATGTTGCAAGATGGATATTTCCAACAAAACCTAAAGGAAGTGTCAGTTTAACCTGATTCCCAGACTATAGTTGTGTAAATTTAAGCAGCTACATCCTCACCTGGAGATATATAGTACATCCCCTTTGATCTTGTCAAAGCTTTATTCTCTTCATCTGCAGTAGGCATGACTGCTTACATGTGTTTTACAGCAATAAAACGTACATCACTGACTGGTTAAGGCTGCAAACAATGTGATTCGGGACTGAACGCAGCATACTATATTGACAGATTTTTTCCCCCCATCTGGCTGACTGGCAGGGATGTCACAACCAAACAGATCTCTTTTGAGAGAGAAACCACTGTTAATATTAGATCTCCCTCCCTCTGGATTTTCCTTATCACGCACAAAATGTGCAGCAAAGCTGACATATCATGGTGCTGTTTGTCAGCCAACCCTCAGATGGAAAGGGTTTTTTCCCCCTGATCAAACTGAAATGAAACATATTTTCTCGCTATTTGTTGTCACAAATCCAGCCATTTTTCACATGGATGCAATATCTGTCTGTGCCCAGCTGTCAAACTTTTACCAGTGGCTGAAAATGTTCATGACTTAAATGAATGATAAATCCAATCGTAACAGCTCAAATTTGATGCTACTTAGAATATAAGATGGTTGAAAAAAAGATGTTCCCATTGACTGACAAACTGCACCGATGCACGCTCCATTAGATATTCGTTGACTCATTTGGCTTTTATATTTATGTTTCTAGTCATTTGAGCAAGCTAAAAGAAGGGCAAACCCTTTTAAGTTGCTTTTCACTGCAGAAAAATTTGAGAATGCTGATCTAAAAATTTTTTAAAATATATTAAAAGCAAGGCAAAGATATTTGCTACATTTAATTTATTATTTTCTATTTATGTGCTTTCTTAAATACACTGTTATATTTCCACATTGCAATTACTACTTACAGTCACTTTGGATGAGCATAGGTGTACGTAAAATTTTTATGTTTATGTGAACTTATTTTAGTTGCTGTGAGGATATAAATGCACAGATGCAGTCATGCTGTGGGTACATTCCTCAGTTTAGGTGAAAAGTTGTGTTGAAAATTTAAACCCTTTAATCCAATTCAACTTTATTTATATAGCGCCACTTCATGACAGTGTCATCTCAGGGCGCTTTAACGTAGCAGGAACAATAGTATGTTTGATGACTCCAGAAAAGTAAATCTTGCATAATGAAAAATGATAAAAACATGATGAGGCATGTGTAATGTATGTCAGGGTTATCTATGATAAAGCTGGGCACGATTTGGCCCATAAATGATTTGTGTACAGCCTGTTTTTGTAAAAGCTCTTTAATTGTCCGCTAAACATCCCAAATCCCCACAGATTCAATGTGAAAGAAAAGTGACTGCCCAACCAGCAGGAAATGATCACATGTTGCTCTTTCCAACACCAGGGGCAATTTTTTTCCACAGCTTGTGTCTACCAAATAATCTAAACTTTATATCACACTGATGAGGGGCTTCAAACAGGAGACACATCGGGGAAATGCTCCCAATAGACTGGACTGAGACTAGACATCCAAATGAGCTTTGAACCAACTGCGCTCAACTAAATCAATAAGCTTTAACTGCAAAACTATTGTTTCTACCTAAAATGTTATTTCTACAAGTATAAATTTGCAGCTTTGACATACTGTAGCTTAATAATGCTCAGCCCTCTATGATGCTACTGTACATGTGTTATTGCATGCGCTTGGTTTTTGCTCCCCTTAAAGTAGACCTGAGACTAACTCAGAAGTTTAGCAGCATCTCTTTAAAAAAGATTCAGACCAAATAATGATAACATGAAATTAAATTAATGAAAATTACTTTATTAATCCAAGAGGGAAATTCATATTTACAGCAGCTTCTTTGGGTCACTGGTGATTCAAGGTTTGTTATTGGGGAAGCACCTCAATTTACCATGATGCTGTCCACAAAGAAGTTTATATAATCCATCACAGTCAAGGTGTTGATGTCATCTCCATGAAGTTTACAGAGAATATTTCAGTCTGTAGCCTTGAAGCATCCTCTCAGAGCATCCTCAGCATCATCAGACCAGGTTTTAATAGTCTTTCTAATAACAAGTTATTGCTAAATGATGGTCTTGTAGGAGGTGAGAAGAATCAGATAATGGTCAGATCTTCCTAAAGGTGGCAGGGCAGAGGAGCTGTATGCACTTTTGATATTTGCATTAGAAGTTTAATTTTCTCTGGTGGAGCAGCTGACAAAACTGTACGAACGTTGGTAGAGTAGCAGAGAGGAAGGTGTTGTTAAAATCTCCAGAGATTGCCACAGATGCGTTTGGATGTTGTGTTTGAAGCCTGGAAAAGCTAGAAGTTTGATGTCTCATGTGCTGATTTTCTCCTTAACTCACACATGTCCAGGATGACACCACTGAGTTGTTTATTGTGGTCTGCACAGACCGTCTTAAAGTCGTGTACAGACGCATTACAGTCTGGGATGTGTTCATGCAGCCATTTCTCATTGAAGCACATAAAGCTGCACTTTCTGTATTCTTTCTGAGACCTACTTAGCACCTGGAGCTCATGAATTTGGTTAGCTAGCGATCTTACATTACCCATTACAACAGTTGGAAAAAACTATTTAAATCTCCATCGTGTTTCTCTCTTCCTCACTCCTGCCCAATTTGGGATATAATGAAAACATACAAAAGTCCAAAAAGGGATTATCTAAAGTTGGCATTCTCTGTAGAAATACATAGGAATAACCTTTGAACTAATAGTAACAAAAATGTCTAAACAATTTTTACAGTGTTCCTTACAATTGCTGTTCAATAACTTAAGCTGAGACATATAAGATGACTTCACAAATAGAACACATGCCAAAAATAAATAAACAATAATATCTTACCTACTGACTTAAATCCAATTTTTATCCAACAGTTAATGTTGAGCATATTGAGTTTGAATGTCCATTTTCAGCTGTAAATCTAATTTACTGTTTTTTCTCCTGGAGATGTAAACCACAAAAGACTGAGTACATCATAATGCCTGAATCATTTGTCAGAGAGAAACTCTCTGCATCATCAATCCTCAGTAGTTCCATTTAATCACATTTAATCAATCACTTCTGCGATCACTTTTAATCTTGTCTTTTTGTCACCCACTTTATTCTGCAGTTGGATTTTTTCCATAGACAGTCAACAGTCATATCATTTATTGTCTGGTTTACAGCTTACACAGAGCTTGATGTGCTTTCGTTGAGGGGGGTTACTCTTCTCTGTGAGCTGGACGGCTCCTGGTTAAGGAATCAATTTGACTGGACAGCCTTACAAATTGCATAAAGAGACAAACTTGTCCTTGGAGTGCGCCACAATTGATTGATGGCTCAACACACTTGCACCGTAAATCCTCCCGACAGGACGGAGACAAATCAGTCGCCGGCGTCTGCTCCCCAACCTCCTGCACTATTTACCTACCTCCAATATCTCTTCTCGCGCTGCCTCTTCTCACACAAAATGCTACATGATTGAAATTTATTAAAACAAACTCAAATTTCTTTTAGTCTTTATGTTTGGACACAAAATAAGCAAAGTGCATTTGCAACACACAAACAGACTTATCAGGCACTTTATATGTAAATTTGTAGTGAGAATTGAATGACAGAGAGTTTATGTTGGGAAGCTCTGACAAAATTAAACCTTCCCACTGTATTTGTAGACAAGATGAAGCAGAATCCTACAGTGCTTTTTTCCCTCCTTTTTAAAAAAAAAACAGCTCCATCACCATCCTGCACAATATGAACTTGTGATGTGAAAAACAAAACACACACTTTAAAGCCCAAAGTTAACAGCACATAAGAGATAACACAACTTCTCTCAAGGGGTGTTGTGCTGTGCAAAGAAAATGGCAATCTTCCCTGGGGAGGCCATGCTACTGTTTGTTTGTGGAGAAAAAAAACAAAAACACTACGGGCATCTATCCAAAGCGACCCCCCCCCCACACACACACACACCCACACACACACACACTAATCAGAAGTGATCTGTTCACATGTGCAATCCACATTCCCTCAGGAAGAGCTGTAAAGGGAAGAAAAAAAGGAGGGCATCACAGACACAACAGTAAGATGCAGGAAGAAAACATCAAAAGGGAAGAAGGATCCCCACATAGCATGAAGATTGGACATTAGATTCTGTATCCAAAAACGACTTACTGTCTATTAAATTGCTAAGACAAAAACACACTAGTGCACAACTTAATTACTGGAATGTGAAAGATGGCCTGAAGTAGAAATGGAATAATCCAGCAGCACCCCTGACGTAAAAAAAAAAATGTAAAATTTGAACCATTTCTATGCACACAAGAGGGCAGAGTGCGCAAACACTCTCCCAGCTTAATGAACGCACAATGGCTCGAGAATACTGTGATGCCCGGGGCTTGTGTGCGCAAGTGGGTGGGTAAAAGAGCTATAATATACTGAAGATGTGGTGTTTTTTTTTTATTTTAATAATTTTGTGTGTAGTTTCAAAAGAGTGAAAATATAAAATTAGTCTTCCTTCCAGGAAACAATGCTTTTATTTTTGTACAAGTAAGGGGTCAAGGGAACCTAAAATCTCAACTAGACACATAAGATGGGAATATTAGATTTCCTGTGTTGTATGTGTGTCAGTGTCCTCCTAGCTTTTATTCCGTAATGGACAGGTATAAATAATTAAGCAGCTTGTTGCCGTGAATAGCCGTGAGAGCATAAGAGAGTAGGGAGGACAAGTCAAATTAACAGTGAACAACTCTCCTTATAACATCTGAAAGTACCACAACATTGTTGTAATGAGGTCCTCTCTCCAGGAATTTCTATTTACAAGCACAAAAGCTGCTTCTTTTACTCTCTTAAATTCCTGCTGCATAAATGAAAATGCAGTGTGCATCATGTCCTTTGTCAATTTAATGAGAGTGATAAATGCTAAGCAAGCTTTGGCTATTTTTGAATTTTATGGCACAAAATGTGGTATAAAGGGCACCAGTCAGATGAATGACAGACGAAGGACAGCTGCGCCATCATCCCTCTGTTAAATGATGCAAATGGCTGACTGTGGTCCAAGCAGTTAATTAGTCAGAAAGGACCTAATCACAGTTTTGGAGCTGTGGTTCTCCCCAGGTATAGCACACTTAGCAGAAGAAAATGTTGGCTTCAGGATGATGCAAAAATGGTCATTTGAGAAACTGGCTGATACTGGACAAGTTTATTCAATGTTTAATTAATCAAAGTTGTTTATGTAGGGTTTTGACAAATTACCCACATGTCAGAACCCAAAACTGGGACCAAAAAAACAAACAAACCATCAGATGGAGCCCAAGACTCAAAACGAGACATTTTTTTTTGCATTTGCCCAATCACACCGCAAATAAGACATTTGTTTTATTGTAATCCGACCAATAATCAGACCTGGCCCTCAGAAGGCAGTGCATTGTAAAATGTCATTCATTAAAAGTAATGCAATTCCTTATGAGTGGAGAATTATTTTGTGGGAAAACTTTGTAATACATTACAGTACACATTAAAAGGCTTTTTCTCCTTAATAAAAGATTATCCAATTACATAAATTTGTATTGCTTCAGTTAGTAGCTGTTTCTCTGTCCTCCTACACTTAAATAAGACACAAAGTTGGACTCACTGTTGAAAACACTGGTTTATATTGGTTCTAGTGGTCAAAAGCTTCATAGAGGACTTTTATCATGGAAAAAATTCAATCCTATTTTTTTGTTCACTTCAAGTTTTATTCGGTGTACTGTAGCATCAGTTTACATTAAATATTAGACAAATAATAATTTTTTTATATTACCACATTCACAAAAACACCTCAATTCTCAAAGTTTGAGAGTAATTCTTTCAAAGTCAATTAAAAATAATTTAATTATTTTAAAGTTTGTGGTTTCTATGCTTGGTGAAAATATTAATACTATGATGAACAAAAGATTTAGCTCTTTCAGAAATTTTTTTAAAGATTGCATTGAACAACAAATATGAAAAGAAATCTTCTGCAACATTACTCTGTAGTTAAACTGCTCAAAGATTTCATACATAACATAACCTGTGATAATGGTAGCTATAAAAAGTAATGGCATAAAAACAGATGGAAATCAGTGGTACCAAGAATGGCTGCGTGATCTAGGAGACATTTAATACCTTCATGGAGGTATCCATCTGCAGTCCTCTCAGCCCCCACAGATGGCCAAATTTTCCCCCATGTAGACAGATGTGAGGTCCTCAGAAAAAAATCATCCTAAAAAGCAAAGGCTCCAGATATGACACTTCAAGATGATCAAATGCTGATTGGATGAAAGTTAGCTTGACCTTGAAGCAACAGAAGCCAATTTTATAAATGACAAAGAATGAAAAGCAAAACAATAAACAGAAAGTAAGCAAAGGTGAAAAATAACTGCAATGGATCATATTAATTATCTGAATAGTTATTTATCTAATCCAATTGAATTCAAGTAAACAATTATCATGAAGTAATTTAGTATACTTTGAGTTAACTACTGTTCACAGCTCAACAAAGCTAAAGGGCCAACCACAGTGCCAACACAACTAAGAGCGTTCAGATATCTCTGAGGCTGCTCCAAAGTGGTGGCAAAAGGCTACAACGTGGACATAGGTTTGCAGGGCACCAACACAGAGCAGAGAAAATTGTTTTGTGCCCATTAAAAAAATAAATAGATCAAAAAAAAATTTGATAGAAATTAGCATGCATTAGGAAGGAGAAAATGGACAAAGGACTGAAGACAGCATATGACCTCTGTTAATATGAGACAACAGTCTATATGCTTAAACTAATGCAAATGGTCTCTGAGATAAGACACAAATGCCTTAAGCACACCAAAGTAGACCCAAGAAGTTCTGTATGCATATTATGTGCATAAAATCCAACTCTTTTCTGTTACATAATAATCTACTGAACAATCAGCCAGTGCTTCTCACCAAGGAGAAGCTCTTTGAGATGGAGGAAAAAGTAAAAATAAATGAAAGTCAGGTTGTCCTGACTGATGATGTGATGCTGTAAACAGGGAAGATTTTTTCTAACAATTAAAGAGTAGGGGAATATTGATTTCCAATGATGCTCTCAAGTGACTTGCTGGCTGTCACAATGAGGCCTGGGGTAAGGTGACCATGTCTCTGCTCAACGTGATAAACCCTGCATGTCATCAGGTATGGAGGACGCAGTGTCCCAGCCCCATCCTCACTGCATCACAGACTGCCGCTTCCACATTTATACATACTGAGATGTCACATTACAGGTTGCTTCATTTAGTAATGAACTCTCCAAGAAGGGGAGTGCATGCCCAACATATTAACACAGATGCAAGAGCTTTAAATTCAAGTGCTTGTTACCACACAAAATCTGCTCTCTTCTGCCTTATCATTTTTTACCACAAGGGCGGGGAAACTCAGTATCCTGTTTAACAGGCACTGTGGGAAGAAGTGGCGGCAACATAGATGAGAGGTCAACACCAGTCTTGGTCTGGTGATAAACAACAATAAATCAGTGGACCAGCCGTCACTTGAATAGATCCATCATGAGGCAACCCACGTTATACACATAAATACATGTTTGCACCAAGTCAAGGGGGAAAAAAGGTCCATACAGATTGATTAGCTCTTTTAAATGAGTGGCAGCAGAGTTATGTTGATCGATTCTGTGGATAATTGACTGATTCTAGTGTTGTTAGAAGTGGAGTAACGACTACATGTCAACGCTTTGATGCGACTCAGCCTGCGGGCGTCTTAAGTTATAGACAAGGCTTGGAAATTAAGCAAACAGTTGACAACATGCAATGGAAGTTAACTCTTCTTAGTTTTGTTCTGTCTCTCCTGCACTTTAAATCGCATTTAATAGGTTGATGTAGAAGACTGTATTCAGATGCAATTGAATTGTGGTTAAAATGAATGCTCTGTATACCTGTCTCTTATCTGGGATAGACATAAATTTCCTGCAACTCTGCACTGGAATAAGTTTGTACAGAAAATAAATGTAAACCAAAAGAATATGTTCTATTTAAAAACCTTAAACAATGCACTTCAACACAACTACAAAACAAATCAGGAAACTTTGTACTCTACATATTTCATAGCTATAACTATTATTCAGTTTCCGTTCTCTAAATTTTATGGTTGCGAGTTCAGCCAAATGGACGGGCCTCTCAGCTAGAATTCCCACACACCTCAGTCGGCAAGTCCCCTGCTCTTAGGTCTAGACCAATCAATGAATGAACTCATTACTGAGGCATTAAAGGCAAAGCAATGGAGGAGTAGTAGTCCATACCTGGAAACCTTCCCACTATGTGACACAGCAATTCATAGTTGTTTAGAACTGGAGGTTGGCCTTGGAACAAAAGATAAATGATAATAATAAATGATAATAATAAAAATAAATAAATAAAACATTGGAAAAAGGAAAAGGCAGAGATCTTCAGACCAAAGATTAATCATTTAATTTCTATTGCAGATTTATGAGGAAATGCAGGAAAGGAAAAGGTCCTGAAAATGCCAAATCACTCTTGAGTGAAGGACCCATCCCCTGTGTAAGAATCAGTCAGCTTTATTATGCCAAGAGGTGGCCACTCAGTGGAGGAAAGGACACTGATGCATAGAATGCAAAGCGACTTTTAATTATTCTTGGGAAAAGCGTAAAAGCCCTTGGCTTGTTTACTACTTTACAGGAAACAGCTTATGACTGCTTTGTAATTATCTCCTTGATAATGTAAAATTTACCCCCCACCCCTTTCCAGTCCACTCCTTTCCCCAGAACAGTGCAAAAGTGATCAAGCATTCATCATTTAGCCCAAATGTTTTAACTTTTATTTGGGGGAGGTGGAGGGAGGTCTAATAGATTATGGGTAATGAAGCAGCTAGAGCAGTAACACAAATAGGACTTGTTGTGAAAGACACAGGCTAAGGCACGCCTGTGCTGTGATAATCAGTCTTTCTTTTGTTTCATGATAAGCCAAGAGCCTAACCTTCACCCAAAGAGCACATAATTTCCCCTCTGTGAGACTTAATGAGACATTAGCCATACTAACAAATGGTGGACGAGAAAGTGAAAGTGACTTTCCAGGTGAAGGCTGTTAGCCTGACCATAATCAGTCCCCAAGTGCGGCTAAAGGCTGGAAACAAATCGGAGCCTCCGTCTCAACAGCTTGCTGTCGCTTTTATGACGGGCCTCCCAGGGCCTATTGGAAAGAAATGTAACATCTTAATATCCCTCAAATAGAACAGGTAATCTACTTTTCTTGCTTGCTAGTCTGCTGCGACACAGCTAATGCATGTAGTGTATGGTACGGCACTCAAAAAACAATTGCCTGTCACATTGAACATGTATTGCATGTTTACTACAAGCTACATTTCCACAAACACAAAAGCTGGGCTCTTTCATTTACCACTAACCATGGACTTTGTAAGGAATTCAAACCACAATTTAATTCCTGATATATGTATAAAAAAAGAAGAAGAAAAATAAATATTCTGGTAATTATGAATCACTGAGTCATGTGTTAAAGCCATTGTTTTGGGCAGCATGGAGTGGCCTGGAGATATGGGACTAAAGACACAGCAGTGGACAGATAAAGAAGGAAGTGACGAGGCCGTGCGAGAAGGGGCTCTGTTCCCCTGCCGGGCCTCCCAACTCAATTAGCTCAGCTCATCCCAGCTTTCTGCTGATGGGAAAAAATCAGCAACAACACACTCTACCATAGAGTCCTGGGAGTCTAGCCTGTTAGTAAGTGAATGAGTGCTGCACATTATGTGTCCGTTCATGCCTCACGTGCAGACTTTGCATTTGTGCATCCGGGAGCGTGTCTCAAGTATGTGTGGGCTGTCTCGTCTCCTCTTAGACTGGAGCCCCACAGTGATCTCTATATCAAACACCTGAACCAATTAGGCTGCACTCAAGAAAAGAAAAAAAAGTCCCTTAAGCCACTTGCAGTAATATTATAAACATTCATGCAAAAATTAAGTTGGAAGAAAAGTTTGTGTGGACTCACTATGAGACAGAGACACCGGAGGAAGACTAATACTAAAAATAAATACTAAAAAAGAATATGGAGACAGCAGAGATTATACTCTAGCCTTGAGGCTAAAATAAAGAAAACTTAAAGGTCTAAATTCTGAACTATCAATTACCCCAGTGGTACCCCCCCAAGAGGGTCCCCAAAGAGCAAAGGAGGTCCCTGAGGAGTTGAACAATTAGAGCCATCATGATTAATGTCCACGCACTGTCCTTATTATAAAAAGAAAAAAAAAGTAAGGCTATTTGTTGTTCATTTTGTTTTGGTTTAATCAAATAAAACGACTCAGCCAGAATACATTTATGCTAGGAACCTCACTTTTGAAAGCATAAAACTAACCACGATTTCAGCTTGGCGTGGGGCAAGGGACCCATGGCTTTTTAATAAGTGCATAAAGGGGGTCCTCAAGAAAAATAGGTTAGTATGCACCGAGTCTGCCCATTTAAACCACGAAGATACCCAAACAAAGGTAATTGAAGGTTCTAAGAGCATCTAAACTAAACTTCTTTCTTTCGTCAGTGTAGCAGGTCTGTATCCAAAAAGTAGTGTATAAATCATTGACATGGCTCCTGCACGTGGTTAAAAAATATCCCAAGGTCTGAAGGAAGCAGTTCATTGCTGCATGACAACATTTGGAGACGGGGGCTACGACCCCTTGAGAAACATGATGCACATGCATGTCTCAAAGGCAAAGTGAGATGGAAAAAAGCATTCAGTGTTGGTGACTTAAATTGCTTGGCCAGCACAACTCAAGGCCGAATCTATTTAATCACGAAATGAGGACAGTTAAAAAAATGTGTAATAATTCTGCATAAGAGCCAACGCCCCTGCCAAAGACACAAGCTCATCTCAATGCTGCTATAACACCTGAAAAAAATGTTTTTAACTAACATCCCTTCCACACAAGCTTTAAAAAAATCAAGGTAAGAATGCTGCAGTGCGCCAAGTTACCTGCTAAACAAAGTAAATACACCGATAATGCCGATGATAACATCCAAGTTGAAATGAAAGGATGAAGGTCAGTAATTGGGAGAAGGTGGGGAGGTAAGACGCATGGTGTGGTTTGTTTTTCTCCTGGCAGGGGTCCATGTGGGCGCGTGCAGAAGGCTCCGGGGCGGTGTAGGAGCACGTCTGTGCAGAGGTTAAGAAAAGCAATTAATCGGCAGCAGAGATAATCAAAGGAACCTCCCCCTCCAGACACCTTGGTGGGGGAGTGGGAGAGGCATAGAACGAGCAGAGAGAGAAATGGAGAGACAGGCGGAGAGAAGAAGAAGAAGAAGATGGGAAAATACTTGTTTACAGGCGCTTCTGCCGCGATCAAAAGCGCCGGGGTTCAGCTCTGCCACTGGGGCCCTCCGTTTCAGGTGGAATTGATAACACTTCAGATGTACAATTCAATGTTTGCGAGAGTGCTTTTACCTCCTGGTGAGAAGGCAAGGATTTTTCACAGTCTAAGCTGCATTTCCTTTCATCTTAGATTTTGCATGGTATCAACAGATTGTCAATGGCAAGGAAGACATTTTACCTACCCATAATCAAAGAATGTAGTTTGGTGTGGCTGCGCTACCCCTGCTAAGACATTGATTCAGACACCAAGGTGGAAGAAGCCTAAAAACAAGATTTTCATCTCTGGAAGCTTATATTGTGATTACATTAATTTAGCTATGAAAGAAGCCCCTCACAGAGACTGGAAATTAAACTGGAGAGTATCATATTCTTGAGGGTTTTATTTCTTTTGTTTTAAAAGTAACAAAAAGTAAATAGTTGGTGAGTAAATAATGGAGAAAAAAAAGCTTATTTCTGATGCAAATCATGACACATTCTGCATGACAGGTTTCACAGTCCCATGAGGAATCAAAGCTTGTTGCTCCCTCTGCTGGCTTATTTCTCTTTTCTGAATTGAAATCAAATGAGTTTAAGGTGAATTGACACTTAAAAGCAGCCATGAAGTCTGTGCAGCTGCTGTAACACAGCGGAGCGACAAGTCATACCTGAACAATGATATGGATGTAAGAAAATTATCTAGCTATTTAAAACACCATCAATTCAAACCAATCAGTAAAAAACACCCCACACTTATTCTTTTATATTTTACCTGATATTTGTTAATAAATGATAAATAATAGTGTACAGAAATCAGCAGACTCGTAATAACAAAACGATACCAGCAGAGCAACAAAAGCAAAATAATCCTTTATGATCTCTCAGATCTCTCAGCAGTATGCTACTTATTGCAGCAGAAACTCTGGCAGACGGGTAACAGGTCAGCAGTGACTAAGTGGTGGTGCTTTCACAAAGTCTTGATTAAATAATTCTCCATCCATAACTTGGCAATATGTTGCAAAGGAACAGCACACTTCTCATTACACTGCTCACAGGCCCCACATCTGTGGGCTGCTGTCAAAAACCAAGCGTTCTGCAGACACACACTTGTTGATTAAAATAAAGAAGAAAAAAGGAGATGAAGGAAACATGCCAGCTTGGAAATTAGATATAGTCCTCTGGGGGGAGTTGTAAGAAGTGGGAGTAGCTTTAAGCATGCAGAGCCAATCAGGGACCAAAACTATGACAAATGCAGGGGGAATTTTGAGAAACTAAAATCAAACCTTTCTGCTTGAAGTGGAAAACCT
>JBAMHV010000005.1:6350554-6378474 GCA_037177535.1 Pseudomugil gertrudae | reverse complement strand
ATACTGATTCTGCTATCCAACAATGTTAGTCTTGTTGTCTCAAACATGCATACCCTCTGACATCTATCCATTCCCAGGCTCTGTTATTGCCACATTAACCTCCTCCTCCATCCCATCACTCCTCTTCAAATTCATCCGTCCATTTTTACTTCCTTCTACACTTCTTCTTAAAGACTTATTTCAGGGTCCACAGGTAACTTGGTGAAATAGCTTTCTGAAACAGAACCCTAACTAGATTGCAGATAAGCAGAAAAGAGACAGAGGTATCCATACCGTAGGTCTAGCTGCTCTTTCATTCTACCTGATGCATGTTAACAGCAAGATTTTATGAAAACAAACAATAACAAACTTCACAGCGTAACTGTTTGCATTTTAGGAGGTCAGTTTAATAGAAAACAAAGGGATCTTTTTATTTTCTTTTGCAGCTGTTTCCATGGTTTCCTTCCAGCACCGACACTACTTTTAGGATTCTTCCAGGATTTCAGAAGCTGAGATTTTTTAAATCACTGCTGACTCTTGTTAAAGCTTGAAAATGTCAGGACTGCATTTAGGTCCAGACAAGAACAAATGGAGACTTTCAGAAGCAATAACACGGACACATGATTTCACTTTGGGATTGGGTTTCATCAGTTAGTAAATGCTGGATTAAAAATCTCATCAGACTAACTGGTGCTGCAGAACTTCACTAGAACTTCACTATGTCACACAACTTTACAACCTTATGTCAGGTGTTACAACCGGTCTCCTCTGACTGCACCTTCTGTAAACAGCTAAACTAAACCAGCATTAACCGAATGCCCACTGAAATACATGAAATGATACAATTTTTAATCTGAGATCTTCAGATCTGTAAGCTTTTCTAGCAATCTCTCCCACAGGAGACAGAAATAAACCCATTTCACCTCAATGACATACTTTCATACATACTTTCCATACACGTGGGCAACTAACACTAATTTTTTACTTCCTCACAGCTGGAGAACTGTAAGAGCGGTTTAGTTTAAGCTACTGCAATACTTTGGTATTTTGAATCCTTACGATTAAGTTCCCCTACTACTTCCTCCTAGAAATGCAATTTTATATCATTCTCAAGAAATAAAAAGAATGTGTTGTCTTTAACGGTGTAGCTCTTGCCATTATTCCCATTAGAACAGTCACTGCTGTGGCCATCCGGACTGCAGTTGTTTTATAGTTCACCTCTTCTTAGTTCTTGTAGACCATCGGCCAGCCAAAGTCAGTCGAAGTGTCACTTAAAAGCAGATTTTAACACTGGAAAAGCACAGACCTTTTGCCAGGCAGCTCCTACAGAGACCAGTTCTCAAAAATAAAAAAGAAAAGAAGAATCTTTTAGCGTTTTAGCGTAACAGACAGGCAGACAGACAGATAGACCATGGCAAAAACATAATCTCCTTGGCAGGGGTAATAAATCTTAGCTATAAATCGTTAAATTTTTTTGTGGGTAATCTGAGCTTGTTTTATATTCTATAACACTGATATGTTATGCATTTCTTCTTGCTAAAACTCCTGATTTGAATGGCTTTATTACAAAAATTAATTTAAAAAATTAGTAGATCTGCATCTACCAGTTACTTTTATGATTAATTACTCAAACCTATAAAACAGAAAATAAACACTGAATAAGTCAAACATGACATTTGGATGTTTTGACACAAAGAACAAAAAATAATCTGTTTCTGGGATGTAATATACTACATCTAAAGGATATATGTGTTTTTGCCTAAAAAGGACCAATGATGAACTGATTATGACAAAAAAACAGCAAAATAACTGTTCTGTTTATTAACTGACTATTCATCACAGTTTTGTAGACGATGGTAGAGATATTTGAATTCTAAAATAAATTAGATTATTTTTCTTTCTAATTAAAATGGATTGTGTTATTCTAAACTCAAAAATAAGTGTGCGTGATCACTCACAAACTCTGCTTTTCAAATATTTTTATCCATCTTTTGCTGTAAAGCGAGCCCCCACTGAAATCATTCTGGTTACTGACTCATTACACAGAAAAATAAGTGACTCACATGGATCAAATACTGCACACAAGAAGGAACACAAAGGATCTTTCATTTAGCCAAGCCGCTGAGTGTGTAGTAATGTAACTTGAGCCTTGCTGAAGGCAACAGCAGATACTTGAAAACACATATTAGTTCTTCCTGCTTCTGAGTGTGCCTGAATGACAGACTTCACCCTTTGGAAGTGGACTGCCAAGCACTGGCATGCATTTGTCGAGACAAAGTGAATACATTGCTTTTTGGAGGAGGATTGCACGAGGACTGGAAACTGAATCTCCAGGAATAAAAAGAAAGAAAGAAAGAAGATGCTCAACATGTGTGATGAAACTTTCAGAACCATGGACAGCAGTCCCCTGAGGTGTTGGAGGAGAGGAAGAAGGAGAAAGCAATACGTTCATTCGATAATTGGACTAAGATGGCATGGTCCTAAACCCTAGCTATCCCGATATCTGCACACACACACATACACACACACACGCACACTCCTGAGGCAAGCCCCATCTTTTCCACAGTTTCTCCCCATCTCTGTGTCTTAGGCTGAATAATGCAGGGCCTTTACCCAGCGCTCAAGCATGAGTGGATAATCTGGCCACAAGGACAGACTGTCAACATTTCCCTTTACTCCCTTGTTTTTTATTTATTTACTCTGCCAGCCACAGGGCTTGGGTAGGGGAGGGCAAGAGAGGATATGTGCATGGCTAAAGACATGCTCATGTAGGACATGACCAGCTTTCTGGGGTTCACTTCTAATTCATTATTTTTTATTTCTTCTTAAGCAGATTTTGAGGCACAGCATACAGACTGTACATTATTTAGGACATAAAGTGAAAGTAGGAAGAACATTTATGAACTCCATACATCTGAGGGAAATACAAAAGCCTTCAGTGGCAACACTGAATACTTTTTACTACAGAGTAATCCAAGAATTATGTAGTCTTTTTGCTTAATAGTCTATTAAAATTCTAATGTAGATATCTGCATGTGGGGAAGGAAGACAAATAGAATAGTTTAAATAAAGATATAAACTTTATGTTAGATATATGGAACATTTAGATAGTATCACATTGAGAAACTGTTGACTCTTTGGGTGAATGCTTTGGCGGGGCATAAAATAAAGCCAAAAACTTCCAAAACAGTAACGTTCAACCTTCAGTTCAAACTGCTTTCAACTACAACCACTCAGTGGTTGCATTGCATTAGCAACAAAGCAAAGTTATCATGTTTCTTATCTTTAAACTTTCTGTGCAGTTGAACTCTTCGAGGCTTTGAAGCGCCTGGAAAACTTGTAAATGCACGGCCTCCAGCCAATGTGCTGAAATCCACTTTGCAGCTGAAACTGCTGAGGCTTAATTGTTGCACATTTAAAATGCCATTCCCAATGACTTTGCAATTCTGAGCCATGTTTAGAGTGCCTTTTGTTTCCTGCGCCTAAATAACTGTTACATTATGACTCTTAGCACAGCAAATCAGGAGCTAAGGCTTTAAGAGCCTAATCCTCTTTAATTTGTGATTACTTGTAATTCAAATGGTAGCCCACTAAACCACGGGAGATTGATTGTTTAAGTGTCCTCCTCCGCTGTACTGCAACCTGGATGCTGATAACAGTGAAAGAAATATCCTGTATATCCTGAGCTCTCATGGTGGCATTCAAGTAAATTACCATAAAAATCACTGTAGAAATATTTTGGCAGCAATCATTGAGCATAAATTCTTAAATAGCTGGGAGCCCTCCTAGAATTCAGAAGATGATTTCATTGGCATTCTTGTAGGAGATGACTTCAGTCGCACACACTCCACGCACAAATTAATGTGAGAATTAAGAGGGATTTCATTCAGCACCGTAAGTATTCCTTTTTCAAGCAAAACTGAGTCAAAGGAAGAGGAAGGCATTAGGTAATTATCCCCAAACTGACACCTTTGCTGTTGATTTGAGGACAGGCCCCATATTTCAGGATCATAGTGGTATTCCCAACAACAAACTTAACAGTTTAGGTTTGCAGAGGCTGATTTTAATACTTACCTGGCAACCCTATATGTATCAGAACTGGGGTGGAGCTGTAAAAGCATCATTTAGTGCAAACAACACAACTGAATTCTAACTTTTTACTTGCTTTTAATTTTACCTGATTTATTTTTCCCAATTCATCTAAGAGCTGAGAAAGTTCTAAAAGGCATAGAGGCTTGTAAAACTAAATTAAATTGGCTAAGTTGCACCTGCGCTTATCTCACGTGCCGCATCACTCAAAACTTATTGCCGTCGTTTTAATCGAAATACTTTCGCCTCAGACGGTGGATAAGCAGAGATATTTATTTTGCGGGGATGTCACAGAGAGAGTCGCGCCCTACCTGCTCGTAGCAAGTCTCCCAGGTGAGGTTAAATAGGCAGGAGGAGAACAGCTCATCTTCGGTCCTGCCATAACCCTCCATGGTGCGCGAGCCGTGTCTGGTCGAGGAGTCGGAGGACTTGTAATTACAAACGGGGAATTTAGTTGTTCTTTTTTCTTCTTTTTCTGCTATTCTTCCCGCGACGAGTGCCTCTTCCAGTCGGCTCTCCCTCTCCCTTTGCCCCGCTTGCTTCTCCGTCCGGCGCCGTGGAAGCTATCAAACGAACAGCGGCGGGGTGCTGGCTGCTGCTTCCTCGGTCACGTGACCGCCTTCTCCCAAAAAGTGGGATGCTTTCGGGTGCGATGGTCCACGGACCGCCTATCAGGTGTCAGCCTGAAGTCAAGAGTGTTGGCATACGTTTGAGCAGAGTTATGCAACTCATCTCTTTCCTGAAGAGACTGATTATTGTGTCCTTGACAACATTTTAATGTCAGGTTTTTCTGAATGTGAGAGCGAGGAGGTTGACTTTTTATTTGTTCCTTATAATTAGAGAGGTATGAATGTGATGCTTATTAAAAGAAAGAAGTCAAGGGGATATACGGTAGCCTATTTTGCACTATTATTGTTATTGAATAACAATATTGAGTTTTAACTTGCTCCTTAAGTGTGTAATAAGTCACACTGGGGTGTAACAAAGAACAAATAATAGAGGACTGATTATAAATTGTTATTATTGTTATTGCTTAAGAAAAAGATTGCTGAAAAATGTTTGCTCCCTGGCTTCCCCAGAACACCAGTGCTTCCAGTTAGGGCATGGATTTCAAGCTCCAGTTCTTGAGCACGACTGTTCGGTAAAGCTGAAATGTTTAGATCCATTTTATTAGAATCAGGTGTGCTGGAGCAGGAAAGCTTCTAAAACATGCTGGACAGGAGTTACATGATGCTGGACATTTTTAATATTGATCAAACACCAAGAGAATTCAAAGCAAGTATGATGGATATTATTTGCATTTATTTATTTTTATTATTTACACTGAGTGAAGGACATTTTTATTTAAGAGGACTATTTATGTTTAAGACAAACGTAAGGACAAATGTTAAAGAAAGATGTGTTTAATTTTAAGGGGTTAAGTTATGGAATGGACTAAGTATTGATCTGAAATTGTCAGATTTTGTTTAAAAAGAGACTTAAAAGGAAAATAATTCATGTTTGCATTGTGTGACAAATTATTTGGGGAGGACTACAAACTGTGTTTTGTGGCCATTGTTGATTTAACATTTAATTCATGAGGGAAGATATAGAAAATACTATATAGCTATAGGCTGCAAGCTATGCACTTCAGCCTATTCCCTTTTTTTTTAATTGTATGTAACTGATATTCTTATATTTGGTTGTGTATACCTAACCAAAATAAGGAAGAAATGAGGATGATGATGATAAAGATACTGCTGCCGATACTAATTGCATGAAATTTCACAATCCTTTAATTATTTTTTACAAGTATTGATTATTCTTATGATCACAGTGAAACAATTACAAAGATTTTTGTCAAATAAAACATTATTTGTTGACAACCTGAGTGAGAGAACTGAGAAATTTCACTGTAAGCTTTTTTCGTTGGTAAACAGAATAAAACAGCAAAAATGTAACAAAATAATCAAATGACTAATTTCTGCTTTTATCACACAATTGTCTGGGAAAATGAGTTAACAGTGCAAATGACTAAATAAATAGTAAAACCTACAATTGGTTGGCTCTCATTGACATTCTTAGGCTTGTTTACCCCAAAAACCCCATGCAAAAAAAATATCATCATCGATACTAATACCAACATTGGTATCAATACTGTCAACATTTGTATCAATCTACCCATCCCGACTTTGAATTCCCTAATAAATAGCACTGCAAACTGGTATTGTCACACAACAATATGTGTGGTCAAGTGAATGGCAGGTAAATTGCAAAACATGTGATGGGAAAGGACCAATAATGTCTAAGCGCTTGCTGGAAGATGCAAAACTGGAGCCGAATCAGATCCGTTATGCAAGATACAACTAAAACCTTTTTAAAGTATTCCAACTGTGGTATGACACATGAAGTGACCGCCTGGTGCTATCATGTTTAAGAAGGATTCTCATGCTCCTTTGTCACATCAAATTTAGACATACTCCAGCTGCAGGTTCAGTGACATCACCATCACTGGCTCCTTTTTAATGAGGCCGTTAGCTGTTCTCTAATGAACTGCTTCAATAAGGCTAAATGTCACTTTCTGAAGGAGTTTTACAAATGTCACTCTGTGCTGGTGATAGGCTCATAGTGAATTTAATAAATGTTCTCAAGGTTTTTCCTTTCAGTTTGACAGTTGTAGAGCTGTTATTGGTTGAATCAGGTGATTTTATGTAATCATTTTTCTGATGCAGGCAGTACTTTACTGTACCAAACTTACTTTTGGACACGTTTCTGAAAGTTGGGACACATTTCTACCCATTTTTCTTGACTAAAATCCTCTTAAAAGTGCATGTCAAAGACAGCTTAAATGATTCTTTAAAAAATGTTAAAGGAACATTATTGAAATATTTAATGCTGTACAAAGCCTCCTCATGACACTGTGGGCCTGCACACTGCTTGAATGGTATCTCTCTCACCCTTTCTGTTAGCTTTCTTGTACTTTCTAGAGTGAGGCAGCTTCCCACCCTTTATCATTAGTACTATTCATTCACACATACTGCTGACATCACATATTCCCACCACAGTTCAGCCTGGCTTCAGCTGAGGCAGAAGTTTAATCAGTCAGTACAAGAGAAAACATCTGTGCAGGTATGCCGAGCCCTTAAAAAAGATGTAGTGAAATCAAAAGTAAAATCTTAGATTCATAATTGTTGCTTTATCACCACTCGAAACACAGTTATAACCAGGAATAATTGCTACCTCATTTTCACCTCAGTTTGCTCTCTTGCAATATTTGATGAGTACAAAATATGCAGAAGATATGAAACAGCCAGCTGCACCGACAGCAGACATGTAGCCAGAAGCTAATTCTCAAACCAAACTGAAGCTAAACTTTTCACAGAAGAAAGAGAAACAGTCAGCTGTTCATTCATTGTCATGATGTGGATAAATCTTAAATGATGATTTAAACCACACAGTGCTCTAAATGATTATGTATACAGTTATTTTTTACATCCATTCATTATTTTATTCCAATGAAGGGTCGCGGGTAAGCTGATCATCAGACGAGAGGCGGGGTACAGTACATTGTGGACAGGTCGCAAGTCCATCACAGGGCCCATTTAATTTTTATTCCTCCTAAATCAGACGCTGTCAAATTTCCAGGTCTCGAGGGATGGTATCTAGCAGGTTTTGTTGTTTCCCTGCACTAACACACCTGAAGTAAATCATATGGATCCATCAGGTTCTTATCAACCTATTCATTTATGTCGGTCAGCTGTGTTGGAGCGTGGAGACAACAAAAACCTGCTGGATACCGGCCCTCGAGGACTGGAGTTTGACACCCCTGTCCGAAATAATCAATAAAATGACAGTGAGTATGAGCTTTAATCATTCTTACAAATCAGGTTACAACACTGGATCGCTTCTTTGAAATATGCTGTTTGGAGGTGTACAATCACCTTTACAGCGCTTCCTTTCAATGAGTTCAGGGGATGGTGGTGCATTTTTTTATACCTAAAGCAGCTGCAGATTGGAAGGTATTGTTTTGCAGCATGGGATTTTGCATTGTCTGCATGGCTCTTATTTTATACCATGTCTGGAAATGGTCAGGTAAAAACTGCACATAATTTGCAGAGGTCACAATTTGACACCCTTAAGCATCCCTAGAGAGCCTATGTGATTCCTTATTCTCCACCATCACCTTGCAGACATTGCAGCCATGCTGGGACATGGTGGCCATCCACCTACAGTCCAGAACTCAATTCATCTGGACCATTTTGGGTAGCATCGCATTGCATCAGTGGATAAAAATATTAGAAATTTAGTGTCACTGCATGTCTGAGCCAGTGCAAACATTTCTCTTTGTGAATATGTTATGGGTGATTACCTTTATACATACATGCAGTCCTCTGCAGAATGCTACATGGAGAGGTTCTTCATATTCCTTAGATATCAGCAGCTTAAAATACCTACCTGCTGCCCACCAGTGGCTTACACTTATTCTTTTATTACAAAGCATCTGTCCATTTTTTATGTATGCATTTTTAAAACACTCCTGTAATTGGTCTGAAGCATCCATGCAAGCGTAAAAACTTTTAGATTTTTGTAGATGTGTAAAAAATCAGATGGTTTGAATGAGGTGCAAGTTTGAATCAAACCTAATACGATGGAGTCCAGAAAACAATTTTCCCTCAGAACAAAGCCCATGCATTTAAAAGAAAAGGTTATCCACATGCAGTTGTGCTTAGCAGTGAAAATCTTTCATTTTCTGCAAACTGTTCAAGGCAAGTGCTGTTAACAGGCCTCATTTGGAGAGCTGTCTTTTAGCACACTATTTATCTTGATATGAGTACCGTGCAGCTCGACAGGCCTTCTCTGTGCATCTGTCTTCTTTGCTGCCCTGCTTGTTTGATCAAATATGTTTGCCACGCATGATCTGCACCCATTTGAAGTGCGGTCAATTGGCACACTGCTGCATATCCTCTTTCCCTGCAGAAAAGACTTCACAACAGCAGTGAATGTAAGAAAGAAGGGGAATGTGTTCTATTACAAACATGCTAAACCGTTTCATCTTGCCGATTCTCATAAGCCATACAAGCTGTGTCAAAGATGCATAGTTTGATAAAAGATGGTATATTCCTGTGCTTTGAATAGGTACAAAATAAAGGATTTAGTAAGAGTTTGATCTTTCCATGACAGCTGCTGTGATTATTATATGTTATAATGTAAAGGAAAGCATTATAAAGGGAAGAAGAGTGATAAAAAAAAGAAAGTAGGCTCAGATCTGAAGGTAAAAAAAAGAATGATGCAAGCAAAATGAAGGGTGGTTTGTTCTTTTGCCTTATCTGTCACCATCAGCCATAAACTGTCCTGTGCTGGAGATTAATTTAAAGATTATAGGAGTGCCATACATTTGCACAGAACAGCTTAGCTTGCTGCTTTGCTCTCACCTTTATTTTCGGTGTTTCCTCTCTAACTCGTCTCTTCTTCTGCCCAGAGACATTTGAAAGTGTCTACATTAAACCAGAATAACAGGCTGAGATTATTCTGTGCAACATTAACAATTGCATTAGTGTGATCATTTCTGCGGAGGCTTCTGGTCACACATATCTCGCGATAAGTCGTGAGATATCGTGGGGAAAGAAATAGGGTCACATCAAACATTGTTTTCCCCTCTGTCCACAGGTAGCGGCTGCACATTTCTGCACAGGTGCCCTCCGTAGTTTCGTGATTCATTTCAAACTGGCAGCCCATTTTAAACATGCAGTCTACATGCCACATCTCCCCTACATAACCAATCTATCAAGCCTAACCCAGCGGTACGTGCATATACTCCCATATCACAGAAAAGGCTGGAAAGCAACTGTCATAGATGGCATGATTGAATTGTTCCCTTGCACTGTCACCAGAGGGGCTATTACTTCAAATTAGCATACAAATTCAAACCAGGACAGATGGATTTGTCACATTCCAGTCACCATCTTCCTGGAAGATTGGCTGTGCTTGTGCTGCGCAATGGAGATAAGACACCTGTCTTGGTGATGTTGGGCGGGGGATAGACCGGTGTTGGCTAGGAGGAGGACTGGGTGGGTGGAAGGTTTTTCCTGAAATGCTGAGGTGTTCTGCAATAAACTTCCCTACCCACAGTCTCAAATGATGATGAGGCACCATCCAGGACTCTGTGGGTGGAAGGAGATTGAGCTGTAGTGAGGTGGTGATTCACACTGTTTGGAAACACGATAAACAATAGCTGTCGGTTTTTTGTTTGTCTTTGCGACTTTTTTGGTGAGTAACTGTCAAAAAGCCACATAAAATATCCCCGTTTCTACAGTCATGGGAAGTGAAAGTGTAGCAGATGTGGGGTAACGACATACACATTAATCAGTTCTTCACATTCTTGGAGTAACTTTGTAAAAACGTCGCACAAAAGTCAACTAAAAGTTGTTATATTTCCAGTTTTCAGCCTGATACTCTTTTGTGATCATCTCTAAAGACGAAAAAATAGGAAACATGCCTGCCTCCTCGTATCGCGGACACTAAGAAAATACAACCTGGAGACATAATGATTTTCATTTGTAATTATGGCACCATGAATCAATGACAATATTAAGCATGAAAAACTGTTCTTACCTCAGGATCAATTCCATATAATTTCCAGATCAGGCTCAAACTAATGGTTTTTCTATTGGCTCCACTTCGGAGGGGGACTAATCTCTCCGGCACCACTTTGTGGCTCTCATATATATGTGTTCACTAGCAAAAGGCCATCCAGTTAAAAACTTGTCTCCCAAAAGTCCAAAAAAATTGAGGCACACATGCTCATTTCCTGACTTAGCATATTATACAATCTGCAGGCTTAATTTAAAAGTCCCTAAGCAGGTCTGATATCGCTGCCTGCCTACATCCAGACACTACAGAGATTGTGAAAATGCTTACTGGTTCATTTCTGCCTCTATACTTAGTTCAGTGTTGCGTACATTTGCTTATAGTTGATGTGAAGCTGTGATGCAGAGCAGAGGAAAACAAAGATGTACACCTGAAGAGAAATTAAACCTTCTTCAGAAACAGTTAAGTTTCTAGCTAAAAGCTAAATTAACAGATGTAAAAGAAGAAATGAAAAACTTTTGACTCCACTTGCAGGATGGATAATGCAGACTAATCAAAGACAGAATTAAGCATTTAATCTTCTTTAGATCTTTATATGCAGGGAAAAGCCAGCTAATTACATTTTAAGATAGTTGTATCCTCTGTGTATGCATTCCTGTAAATAGCATTAAAAAGCTTAAATTAATAAGAGATACAGAAGAGCACAAGTAAATTATTGTGTAACAATATGCTTCTCTTTCAAGTAAAATGAGTACGTTTGTAAATATGAAAGACAAAATTATCGACAAAATGGCTCATAAATCATTAATCATATTTGGGAAAGTCAAGCTCTTAACGACAAAGATACCATAATATAATCCATTACTATATTATTATAACATCATATTAAGGCCTCATACCAAACTCATTTTGAGCCACCACATCATTAAAAATTAAGGATGCACAGTGTGACCGCATGCACACAAAAATTTGGAAATATCCAACAGTTGATACTGGTTTATCACGCTTGTTATTCATATGACGATGCCCTATCCTTTTCCAGTGTTCAAATTCACTGGGTGGAATAAAAAACGCCACTTTAATAACAAATATCCCACACTTATTCCCACGTCACAGACCTGCAGATTCTTCTGCTGCTAAAATCCAGACTGCAAATTTGACCCGTTTCGGCCCAATTTTTAACATTTTATCTCGTTTTAATATCAACTTCAAATCCTTCATTTCAGCTCCATTATGATCAGTGGTTGAAAACTGTGTGTGTGTGTGTGTGTGGGGGGGGGTTAATATAATGGCCTTCTACGATGTGATCTAAATTGTTTTAAAAAAAAAAAAAAGTCCAGATAAATTATATGCAAAACTTAAACACTCAGCTGTGTGAAGCCCACTGGTGCATATTATTACCAGGATGTGTTAATCGTGTAAAAATAAACAATATAGTTTAGTTTTGTGTTGTTAAAACAACAAAGTCGAAAAAAAGGTCAAAAGTCAAAGTTACACTTTGACCAATTATTGCATGTTAAAACCGTTGATATGAAGTTAACCATTAAATGCTTAAACTGGTCTAAATAAATGGTTACAACAAACAATGCTAAAAACTGAAGTCATACTTTTAGGAGGCCTCAGTAACCACATAATGACCATTCGATAGGTCTCACCCTCATGGAGTTTACACGACATTACACGGGATTTCAAGCTTATTTTACCTGCTGATCCACACAGACTAGGAAGCCTCCCAAATAAGCCAGTTTTTCCCCATAAACAGTAACAAATGTGTTCATACAATAATGCTTTCATTTTTGTTTTAATTCCTTTTCTTAAGATCACTGAACAGCTCGCTCTTCTTCATGAGGAACGCTTTTACCTTCCACATTAAAGAGGCGATGACACAAAGCTGTGAGGCCAGTACAGGCTCTGGCACAGCAGGGATTTCACACCGATCTTGCTCTGAAACATTTGTAATTAACATCCCTCCCCAACTCCAACTGTTTCTGAAGCTATCAATATCCCAGTAAGAAGATTTAACTTCCCCGAAGAGCCAGGAAAACAAGCTGGATTTGGCAGGTTGGGATGTGAACATTTAGTGAGTGTGCACATGTGAGTGTTCAATGGGAAGTTTGTGTACAGATTATTCCGTTATTTTAATGCTGAGAGAAGGAAACCGCTTTTACAAAATCATTTTTATTAAGTTGAACAATTCACAGGATTCTTTTTACCATCCTAGTATCTCTAAGACGTTACATTTGCACTGAAATATGGTATAAATTAGATTTGACGAAAAGTATATTGCCATAAATTAATGCCGTTTCGGCAAATTTACATGGAGCATCATGCATTTCATATACAGTCCCTTCATTCTGAAAGAAATGTTGACAAACAGTCATAAAAATCCATCTAATGCAGTGAGACAAAAGCACAAGTCAAAATTAGTTTGGTTGGAAAGTATATAAAAAAAATTATACACAGAGAGAGCATACTGCGGCAGCTCATGCACACCTTATTAGTACCGAGCGTATTCGTTGGACGAGAGTTTAGCAATAATACGCTCCAGCTGTCTCTTTGCCTCACACTGGGGGAAGTTAGTCATCTCGTAGTACTGCGGGGCAATTTTCGCCAGCCTAGGACGGAAAGAAAGTAAAGATCAGTCGCAAAAAATTGTCTTCTGTGTTTACTTGTGGGAAAAAGCCGTTGTTCCATATTCACAAGGTGACTACTGGAGCACGCACAACAAATTTGCTACATGATTGTACGAGGTCACAGAGGGAGATGGAGAAACACGGGTGGAGTTGTAGAAGAATCACTCTTTGCATGAGATGCTCATAAACAGATACTGGTGAGATTTGAATTTTATTTTCCCTTTTTAATCAATTTTTGCCACATTTTTTCTTCTATAAAAGACTTCTATAAAAGAAAAGCAAAAACACTTCAATAGAGCCAAATTTTTTGGAGTTTTTCTTAAAATGTTACTTTAAAAAAAGTCAAGATGCATCCAGGAAAACAACGAACAAAAAAACTCAAAGTTGAGGACACAAACATCTTCACAACCTACCACTCTGGTTTGATGTCTGTACACGTGCGGATGTAATTCTTGGTGGTGAGCACAAATTCATTGTAGAGCACCCACTCAGGTTTGTGGTCCAGCACAGTGGAGGGGTGCAGCTGTACGACTTGGTTGTCCTTTACAGTCAGGTAATGGCCTGTGCGCTCCAGGTGAGCAACCTGTTCACAGAAACATGATAAACAATCTTTTTATTATTTTATCATTATTTCCTTTACTTACTGATACGAACACAAATACGACAACTGTTCATGCTCAGATGAAAACGGAGCTCTTAAAGCATTTTTTAAAGCAGACGGTGAATGTTTCACACTGCCACTTTGTAAACACTTGGTCAGGCTGGTGGTTGTGATTAAACAAGGCAATCAGTCTCAATAAAGGCCATACCAAACAAAGACATGATCTCAAACACTGTGAACGCCTGAACATGAGCTGCAAATTTGTCTCCAAGATAAAGGTTAATGTTGACAAATATCTAAATATTAACACCATAATTCAACTTGTCAGGTTGCTTGTTTCAGGTGGCCCTGAAAATGGCTTCCTGCAAAATTACCATTTGTTTTCCTGAGCGAGAGATAAATTAATTTGATTTCTCGTTACGTCTTGAACAAAGTGGCACTTTGTGTGTGTGTTCCTGCGTATGCTTACTTGGAGGGCAGTTCTCAGCTACCTTTATGGTGGTTAGTAATACCAAAGTGGGTGTTTTAGCTCAAATACAAGTAGAAAGATCCTCCTCGTGAACTAAGTTTGGGGGGACATGAAAATAAACTTTTAAGGGAAACACCTTTCAAGGTGAACATTTTTTGGATAATCCGGTTGTGCCGTTAATGTGTGGTTAAGATTACAGTAATCTGAAGAATTAACACAAACAACTCGTAGCATCAGATGGTTTGCCACCATCTGTGTGGTTTGCATAAAAAATATTTTATTTAGTTATCAATTATACTGAAGAACAAAAGCATAGGGTACTTTTTTGTCACCTTTCTGGCTGGTAAGCATGTCTACAGAGGTGAGAGCTAATTGGTTTGGCTTCTCTAGTGCCATGTGGCACCATTTACAAAAAGCTTATAGAAGATCTGGGAGCATAAAAAGAGTGCCAGACTTCTCCACTTACCTGCATGAAAAAGCCAGTGACCAGCGCTCGCCGAATATTGATATAATAATCTCTGCTACTGAACTCTGTGCTCTTTCGTGGGAGACTGAAGCGATCCATGATCCTAGACAACTGCTGGCGTACGTTGTCTGCCGACATCAGCGAGCGGTAGTTGACAAAGTTTTCGTAGCACCACTGAGTGGACTCGTGGTCTGTGTGAGAGACCAGGCAAAATTCAGGTTAACAGCGCATAAAAACGTGGAATCATTAAGTGAAACGTACAAACGGAAACGGGTGTCTTACTTTGTTTAAAGGCATGATACACATTGAGCAGTGTCATGTGGTCTCCGTCGATGTGGGCAAAGCGCAGCTTGGACTCATCAGCCAGCTTCTTGGCCTCGGTGGGTCGGACGAAGCACTGTGGGACTAAACAAGGTTGGTATAGGCCCCAACACAGCCGCCCATAGGGATAAGTTAAGCCAATCCCACAGAGAAAACAAGGCCTCAGCTCAAGAGGCACAGAGCACTTCACAGGGCACACTGCATTGCCAAATAGTTATGGAAGAAATGGAGGGAAAGGTCAAAGAGAAGGGGAGGATGATGATGTCTCAGGCCTGTTTTGTACAATCTCACTTGAGAGAAGAACTCCTGACATCCAGTCATAACAGGCGCCCTCTTTTACAGACCTGATAGTCATGTAAAATTCACCTGGTCTCTGGTCCTGCATTCTCCCTAGTCAACTCGCTCTGATGTGCTTAACATCACACAAGCTTGATTGTGTCTTTAATGGATAAAAGCTGTGTTTATTGAGCCTCATGGTTGGTTGCTGTGGCAGCACCATTCTCAGGTGTACTTCTACTGCTTACTTTAATGAACTCAGCAAAACCCTTCCATCCTGAAACACCTGCTTTAAGTGCACAGCACGTCCAAGCAGCTAGTTAAATCCATTTCCCCACTCTCAAAGACCCTCACGCTCCCTTCAAAGGCGTCAAGATTCATCTCAATGAGCAGAATTCTGCTTTGGCAAGCCCAAAGTGCAATTACTGCTGTAGCATGCTGCTGCACCAGCTACACCTATACATTTTGTACAGACATGTTTTTTTTTTTACCCCCGTTCCCCACAAACAGCTGACACTACTGACTTCATACTCCACTTCCCTTGTAGTTTAGTTTACCAGGAACGCATTACATGTATTCAAAGTAGACTTTACCATGCAGTATATGGATCATTTGTAAAGTGTTTGGGTTGGTTTGAGGATAACCTGTGAAATCTTCATGCCAGGACGTTGAATATAAGATGAAGTGTGAAAAAAATGGGCTCTGGGCCTTTGTGGCCATTTCTGAGGCATGGTTCATGTGTCCATACGGAGCAATCCTAAGCATTACCTGACAACATGGCAGTGATGGAAAGGATCTCGTTGGAGCAGTTGTATTCACAGCTGGCAATGACCATCTTGGCCAACTGGGGGTCCAGTGGAAACTCTGCCATCATGGAGCCCAGCTCAGTCAGGTCACCGTCGTCGTTGAGTGCCGCTAGGTAGTTCAGCAATTCCAGGGCTCGCATCAGGGTCTCTGGGGCTGGGGATGACAGAATGAGGGCCATGAGTCTTTATAAGTGCTCCACAAAAACAAGAGCAACATCAATTGTGAGAAACAATTTGGTGTACGCCAAATGTTACAACTTTAGTTGTACTGACAAGCTTCTGCTTTACATTACATGCAACAAAAACCATTTTACACTTCTGTAGCAAATTTGTACACCGAACAATGCACTTTGTGATGAAAAATAAAGTCACGGTGACACTTTATTGGACCACCTATAGATCTGATTACATCAGCTTTCCCTGCTTCATTGCTTGGATAAGCTTATGCAATATTAAATTTGCTTCTGCTCACAGTTGCATTTATTATTTGCCAAGAACACGTATTGATGATGGGAAAGTCAGAGATGCGTAAAAGCTCCTCTGACACATCCCATGATTCTCAGTGGGACTCCAGTGGCCTATCCATGTGTGAAAACCACGTCTTGTGCTCCCTGAAACACTGTTTCTCAATTTGAGCCTGATTCTATTGTCATCTTAGAACAAGTTTGTGCCATCAAAGAAGAAAATAATTGTAGTGATGGAGAAACCTGGTCATTCAGCATATTCAGATTGTCAGCTGACCTCATTCTTTGGGCACATAACATTGTTTAACCAAGATGTGAACAGCTGAAACAACCACAGATCGCACTGCTGTCCCCACAGGCTTATTCTGTTGCCATTAGACACAGTGGCTGCAGCACTTCATCAGCTGCTCAGCTTTCCCCATTTTTCCCATCAGTCTGAAACATGATCTTTTTTCACTGCTCAGAAGCTCAGACTTTATGCTACCTAGAACATTTAAGCTTTATTTTCCCCAGTTAACCTCAACGATAAGACATTTTCTTAAGATGCTTAGTCCTAACACCTTCAGTTCTCCTTGTGTTGTGTCTGGTAATGCGCTTAAATTTTATCATTAAAACATTTGCATGATAGTGTCTCCCTTACATTTATAATAGCCTCCCTGTCATCCTCTAGACAGTCCCCACCCTCCCAAGAGGCCGAGTTAATTTCATCCTCTCTATATCGCACACCCACAGTTAAAACCATTAAACAGTTTTATAGTTTCAGCTGTGTATTTGTTGTTTTTTTATTTTTCAAAACTTTATTTTTTAACCGTGGAAAAACAAACAGGCCAAGAATTTTAATGCCATGCCATAAGCACCAATGGTTATTTGATAAAATAATCTTATTTCAGTAAATGGCATTATGAACGAACCGAAAACCGTAAAGCAGGGGAAAGATCTCCATTACCTGCTATACTCTGAGCTTTAATGGAAGACAAATACCTGTTAAGAAAAGACACAAACACTCAAACAAAGGGAAGCTGTTAGAAGCTTTGGTGGCAGGAAGCATGAGGTGAATCAGAATGAGAGGGCTCTCGGCGTGTGATGGCCCGAGTTATGCTAGACAGCAACGCAGCAGAGAAGTAATCATGGCAGAGCTCATTTTTCATTCTGCACTAAGGCAATCCTAAACAACTAATGCAATTACAAGGGAACTTTCTACTTAATGCTTTAACACAAAAGGCTTCCACCGTTTGGTTAAAAGATTTTTCCTCCAGATGCAATTATTGACCTTTGGCTCTGGAGAGCTAAAGCCTAATGACCAGTTGCATGTTAACTGAAAATTAGCTTCAAGCGGCAGCTTGAGCTGCATGCTTGCTTTCATTTCTCTCAAGTGTTCCTACCAAAAAATTCAATTTCAAACAGCAGGGAGGTATTTTTTTTTTATGATTAACAAATATTGATTCAAGGCATCAAAGCTACTTTTTACATTTTCCCTCCGCACACTTAATGAGAGCTGGCCACATTACTTACCACTCCAATGGCTTGTGTGGCGCTGAACAAAAGGTGAAAATCTGATTTCCAAGTATAGCTAGTATGATGAACCAGTGTGGAAATTCAATCTATACCCAACGCAACTCATCAGAAAGTAAGTATTGACTGCCTCAACACACAAGAATCCGATATATTAACCCAAGGCCGAATCAATGAGGCAAAAGGCTAAAGGTACATTAAACAACACAAGCTTTGAAAGGTACTTTTTGGAAATGTCAGGAGGAAAATGAATACCACCGAGGCAAGTGCCTTAGTAAATCGCTACCGATTTCTTGTGGGTTTTCCATTTGGTTGTTTTGCTCACACTTTTGTCTCCTGTATTTAGTGGTTTAGTGATGTATTTACTGAGCATTTCTGTAAAGGGGGTGAAATAAAAATTAAAGTCATAGTTAATGTTATGAGTTAAAAAAAACATACAGACCATCAGTCATGTTTAAACCCAAAGTAAAACTAGAAAACATGTCTGCATAAAGCTGACACAGATCTTAAACCCGCAAATAAGCCAATTAGAAACAAAAAATTTGTTTATTCATTGACTGCTTCATACTTTTCCAAAGAATCCCAGCAGTGCTTTGACCCGTCTATTGTTTCTGAGGTCAGCCTCTGGCACGGCTCGTCACTGCTGATCCACTGTAAACAGATGTTAGAAAACCTGTCTAGTAACTCTGACTTAAAGCAGACTTCATTTGTTGCACACAACTAGCTCCAGTTTCCTTTGCAAGAGCTACTTTCCAGAAACCATCTGCCACGAAATGGATCAAATAAATAAAAAGGTAATCCTCCCCTTTTCCTTCACCCCACTATTCCCAGTTAGTGTGCGCAGACAAGGCCAATCCCATAAGTTGATGTATACCCCCGTGTTTTGTGAGAAATGTGGGTGTAGTGTGGAGGTCAGTCACGTTTCACTGGAGGAATATAAAGGGAAGGCAATTGCTAAGGTGATAGTGTTGCTATTGATGTAACCAATTTCATTCTCAAAATGGCGTTTGCCACAGTGGACGGGGAGAGATGAGTTTAATCTCAGAGGTGAGATGAAAACTATATTATGGTGAGAAAAGGAAGGAGGAGAGAGAGAAGGGGAGGTTAAGGATGGTGGAAGGAGGGGTGGTCTCTGGAAGATGTCAAAATACACTCGCTTGGAGACTGCCGCTACCTGGCGTGTTAATTAGATGAGATCTACCTTTTAGATCATGCATGACGTTGTGCCGGCAGAGTTTGCTGAATGACAAAGTCTGATCAGATCCAAACGTCACACATTTCTAACTTTGGACAGTAACAGAAACATTAGATTAAGGGCTAACAAAAAAACGGTTAAAAAGTAAAGTAATCCTAAAATCTGGAATATTTCCATCTTATTTGTTGCATGATTGATTTTTTTGCTTTGTTGTTTTTATCCAAAAAATGTATCCAACATCTTTTACATCATACATTAAAACCAGCAAAGTTCTTCTAAATATAGTCAGAGCTTCATGCAACCCATTGCAGCATTTCTCTCTGGATTCTTGGTCAGCATAATGCAGGACAGGCTAGTAACGGCAGTAATGTGGGGTCTTTTAGATGAAAAATTGTCAAGGCGGATGTATTCAGTTCTTCTGAGAACAACACTGGCACTAGGTTTGTCAAGATGTAAAAAAAAATCATCTAAAAACAGGTTTAAAAAATGTGTAAATAAATACTGCAAATACATTTCAGAAAGATGAAGGATGTGGGAAGGCTCAAGTGAAAAGAGATTACTGGATACAGGTTCAGCTGATAACATACATACCAACTTATAAATGCAGATAGGGTTGCTGGAGGGAAATCTGTAAGATAACTTTCTTTAGGACTCAGTTTCTATTGCTCACTGTGCTAATTATTACCAGGCTTTTTAATCATGTTCCTTTTTAATTAATTTTTTTCTTTCCTTTGAGATCTGAATTCGGCTTTAAAATAACATCCTGCCATTACTAATGACATGCCATTAGTGACACCTACTTCTCAATAGATCACTAATCAATCATTACAAAATCAAAGTGGTCCTGCGATAGACTGGTGACCAGTCCAGGGTGGACCCTGCTTCTTGCCTGCTAACTGCAGGGATAGGCCTCTGCAGCCCTGAAGCAGTGTAGAAAACATGTAAATGAATAAAAACCAAAGTGAAACTTTAAGCTGTCCTGCAAACCTGGACACCCAGACACAACAGGTAGCAAAACCCATTAAACTTATGAAATCCAAACAAAGAAAGTAATAACAAATGTCTTCATACATACATATATAAAAACAACTAATCAAAAACAGCCCTAACTGGCAAAGTCAACATGAAACTAACCTGGTGGGTCCATGAAGTCGAAGTGCACCAGGTCATCAATACCCAGTTTCTTCAATTGCAACACCACAGAGCCAAGATTAGACCTCAAGATCTCTGGATACGTGTTGTCCTGTGCCATTAAAAAGGTACAAAAGAAGCCCAAGGTGTAGCTTAAAATGAATTAGTCAGGGTTCTTATTATCTACTCATGCATCAGCCGTATGTCAACTTAAACAGAAACGGGAGTCTAGAGCATCTGAAGGGGCCATTTAACATGTTTAAAAAATTTCCTTTGCCAGTAAGAGTGATGTGAAAGAATTAGCTAGTTAAAGTGGAGCGCTAGGCCTCTGTAAGTTCATTTGTCACAAGGTGGCTGTGTCATTAGCACATTGTAAGAGAATGACTTAAGGTTAAAAACGTGTGGTTTAGCATCAGGATCTAAAAGAGAGAATTTCTAAGAGCAGAGCTTGTGTAATAGAAAACTTCTTAAGCTAGAAGGGGGCTCTAGGGGGTAACCAAATAGGTTATGGCACTGCAGAATGTGACATATGAGAATCTAATTCAATCATGTGTTTATACCTCCCACTATTAAACTACCCCGATTTCTACCTGCATTTCTGTCTTGTAAGCTTTCTCCGTGTAAAGGCGGAAACATTTTCCTGGACGTGTTCGTCCAGCACGACCGGCCCTCTGCTGTGCCGATGCTTTGCTGATGGCTGTGACCAAAAGGGATTCCACTCTGATACGTGGGTTATACACCTGTAGAGAAGAAAGCAAAGGAAGCTCAATATTATTACCGGAGAGTAAAAGGAAAGAAGCTGAAACTAGGAAAGAGGTAAAAGTAAGCAGCTGAGCAAATACCAACACAGATAATCTATTATATGTACAAGCATCTAACAAAAAGCTGCAGAGTGACACGTACACACAATCCGCTATAGTGCATATATAATCTCTTTCGGTGTCATGTGTATGACTTGGCTCCAGGCTGGTGAAATGTCAGAGGAATAAATAACAGGCTTTTCCATCTCTGCTGCTGTCAGTTGTGCACTGCTGTGTTTATCTGGGGATTCTCAGGCAACAGATGCAGATGATCGCAGCAGATAAAGGGTGGTGGGAGAAAAGGGAAGCTAACCTTTTGCTTGGCAAATCCAGGATCAATTACAAACACCACTCCATCGATGGTAAGGGATGTCTCAGCAATGTTTGTTGACACGACGACCTGTGGAAATGAGACCACATGACTTTAATGATCCACCTCAGGTGGCTGGAGAGACGAGACTTTAGATTCTGGTGTAAAGCGTTGCACTGAAATACTTAATAGCTGCTCTTGGATTTGAATAAACAGAGAAACAATAGGTACTGTTTTAATCATTCAGCTTTGTAAATATCTTAATCATAAATGAGAGCTCATGGGAGTGCAGTGCAATGCTATGGACACATCTTTGCTCCAAACTTTGTGTGAAAAGTTTGCCAAAATGTGGAGCCTGTATAACATAATATAGCATAAACATGTTTATGTTTAAAGTTTTTAAAACTTCCAACTGGTGGTTGTTTCAGTCTAACTGGGCGGTTTAGTATTCAACAAATATTCCCCAAGTGTCTTTGTAAAGAGGAATAGGACAGAGGGAAAGAAAAAAAGTTATTAAAAGCTGCTTGGTTTCTCAGAACAGGACCAGTGGGAAAACTGAGAACCAGCATCATGTCCCAGTCTCAGCTCTACAATTATCACTGTCCATTAGAGATGACAGATAAATCCAAGCACAATTATCCGTTAGGTCGCGTTAGTCTGGGTCTTCAGCTGCCAGCATGTACACAAAAGGAAGGAGAAGGAAAAGGGAGGAGGACACTGATTTTCATGACTAGTTTTCACATCAAATTTGACTTGACATACGGTACGCTCACCTTAAACAACTGAATTAAAATTCTCAAGGCACTTGAGACTGTAGCAATAGAATTGATGTCCAATCTAGGTTTAAATCTTTGCAAGTAGGGGAAAAAAACAAAACAAGAAAACAATCTCTCAATACTTTACTTTCTTCCCATGTACAAAGAAGGAAACAAGTTGAAGGCCAATTTAAGTAACAATTTGGTGGCAGCTACCTGCTTACTCGGGTGTCTTCATGATGCAATGCCAAACACAAAACCAAACAGTAACTGCAGTCTTCAGTGATACAGATCTACAGAACCAATTCTACACACTTCACACACTTCCTTTGTACCCATGCCTTTTCAGCTGTCTTCAAGCTGTGAGCCTTGGAGACTTTTAAATCCCACCTTTTAAGTGAGGATTTCTTTCCAGTCCGAGAACGCCTGACTGTTTAGTTATTAATGCCAGAGAGGGCCTTTCCCCCTCCTCATTCTGCCTTTAACCTCAAAAAACTCACCTGTTGAAAGATACATTGCCTTTAGTATTCAAGTCCACAAATAAAGAGATGGGAATACATTCAGGTATGAAAGCTATCTGACAGCGATGTCAGGCAAATGGTTTGGTTTTTATACACATATTTCTTGGCTGCCAAGAAACGACTGCACTTCATGACAAAATAGTAATTCTGTAAACCGAATATATTTTAAGGCAGCTAAGTTGGGGGAAGGTCCAACCAGTAACCTTTCTGTGTGGAGTTTGCATGTTCTCCCTGTGTTAGCGTGGGTTCTCTCCGGGTACTCCGGCTTCCTCCCACAGTCCAAAGACATGCACATTGGGGATAGGCTGATTGGAGACTCTAAATTACCCATAGGAGTGAGTGTGTGTGTGCATGGTTGTTTGTCTATATGTGTGGCCCTGTGATGGACTGGCGACCTGTCCAGGGTGCACCCCACCTCTCACCCAATGTCAGCTGGGATTGATTTCACATCAAATTACCGGTACTAAGATGAGGACTATAATTTGAAACTTTTTGACACTTTACTGTTAAATGGTTTAATGGCATTTTCTTCTTTTTAAGCCCTTCCTCTTTTAAATGCGGTAATTAAATAACCTAAAATGCCTCGACTACAGCAGACATCACACTGCATCTTATGAAAGATGCTATATGCCAGCATCCAAAATCACAGCGAGCAATCAAGCGCATGAAATGCTTCAAAGTCTGGTTTAAAACAAATGGACTATGGGGGAAGCTGCCTTTGCTTTGCGTATTGGGTCACAGTCAGTGCTCCAGCAGATGCCACACATGACACCCTCTCACATTTCATGATCATATGGGTGGCCTCATTGACTGCATTGATTCTGAAGGATTATCCAGGCTAGGACCATTATACTGAATGCAGGTTGGCTCCTTCCAGTCTGTTGCTGCACTGGATAATCCTAGCTTCTTCATCAGTAATATCATTAGAGCATCATCTCTGCATGTTATTTCTGGGTTATTACCTGCAGGAGAGCAAGCACTATAGCTAAAATGGGCCATCTTTCACATTCCCTGCTGGGAAACACAGTCTTGATGACAAATAAAGCCTTCCTCTGACTAGGGGGAAGAAGAACGTGCCCAGAGCCGCGTTGATGCACCCACATTCAAAGCTCATTGAAATGGATACATTGCCGGATCTCAAATGACATTTAAAGGAATATTCCTCAAAATTACAACACGAAAAATTCTCATCCTCTCTGCAGAACATTTATTAGAAACCACTTTTCTGATGCTGGTAGGGAAAGCAAGATTATAGTCTTTGTTTTTAATTAGTCAGTTCATGTCTTTGTTTTTAAATGATTGCACTGTTAAAAAAAAAAGAAAGATCAGTGGCTTTCCTACAGAAACAGAGCAATGACGAGCTCGCGCTTTATGTTAATTGAGGGGTGTCTAATGCAGTCGTTAGCATGCATAGCGGCAGATGTGGCGAAGCTTAATTCTTTTTCACTACTTCCTCTTGGGCTGGCTTGGATGACATCTCTACATTTTTCACTTGATGAGTTGCTCAGTCAGTCACTGAGGAGAAGCACATTTACTTCAAGGACGGCAACTTTAGATGCCACCTCAACCGATTCAACAAGAACCTGACAAATTGATGCTGGGCAGAAAAAGGACATAAACCGTGATGTTCTGAGGCCAATGGTGGTTGCTGGATATACACTTCAGACTACTGCACTTTATTCACTTTGGTTTCACGTTTCTATATGAAAACATGGCAAAATAATACGAGTTATTGCTGGAAAGATGCTCAAAATGATGAAGAAACATTATCTGTATTCAAGAGCCTAAAACATACATATATTTATTTAATTTTTATTTTATATATATATATTAAAGCAATCGTCTGCTGCGACACCTAGTGCATCTTGTACTATATTTTATAAAAGAGGGGACCTGGCATGTCAAATTCTCCTAGCCCCAGGTGAATGCCTATTTATTTGTAACAAAAATGTCCATATTTACTAAATTCGTGCTGAACTGAGCATTTTAAAAAGTCTCACGACATGTTCTGACAGCACAAATATTTTCATCGCTTATGCGAGTTGGAGCTGACTATCTTAGATGGGGTTGTAGCAATGAGTCATTCATCAACACTGTCCTATATCAGCTGTGGGGAATGGATGTTTGCTCATTCTCTGGCAGTGATGATATTCCGCTATTCTCTCAGATCTCAAGCCAACGTTGTCATAATGCAGGTGCTACTCTGGTGATGAGCCCATCTGAGCAGAAACTGCCAGACAATAGCCAGGAACGTTTTCGTGACTGTCAATAAAAACATCATAAACTCCTCTGAGACTGATGCGTGCACCTGATTTGAGACTGCAGAGATCTCTGGTCTCCTCCTTGAGAGAGGCATTGGGGTTTGTGCAAATGGAGCAAAAAAAAAAAAGGAGACTAGAATGTAGCCATTTCCTCCAGCTCACGGGCCATGAGTAATACCCCAGTTATAATTTAGAGCAGAGAATTGCATGCTGACAAAAGCAGCATATGTTGTGTGAGTCAGTTCTGCGCTAAAGCTGAGGAAGGGGAAAAAGTTTCAGTCCCTACCTTCCAGCTCTCTTACTTTACCCATCTAACTCTCCATCTGGCCTTCTCTTTCCCTCTCCTCTCACGCCAACCTCCCCCTTTCAGTGCTTTTATAGCAACAGGGCTGCGATACCTTTCTTCCAATGGCACCATTTGGTTTATTGGGTGGTGATGGCTCAAAAATCCTCTGCTGCTGCTGTGGAGGCAACGTTGAGTACAGAGGGATGATTTTGATATCACCGGCTTCGGGCCCCAGGTCATCGACCTCCCTCTTGATTCGCTTGCAGGCTTCATCAATTTCCTGAAAGATGAAAGCTCGACAATTAATCCCCGTGCCATGGCTGCATACAAACCGTAAAAAACAAACAAGTTCTGCGCAACACCTGGATGAACAATAACGGTGGATCGGGGTGATAGGAAAGCCAGGAGAAGGTGGTTGGGGTGTGTGTGTGTGCTGGTTCCCTGCTACAGTACATTTGTTCTAACTATCGTTCCATCTGATGGAGGAAATTAAACTTGGACTGCAGTATGCTTTGCTGAGCTCCCTGTGGCTCTGTTGTCAAATGCAGCAATCATGGAAAACATGGCCACGCACACTCGGAAGGCACAAACACACAGCGCCAGACACACTCCAACAGGGTTCATTATTCCACAGTGCAGTATTGTAGAGAGGAATGTGATATGAGACTGCAGCATTGATGCATAACCAGCGGCAAATCATGGCAGATCAGTTTAGCGAAGCTGAATGTTCTAGAGCCGGTGGGCTGGCAGACAGAGGCTGCGTGGAGCTCCAGGAAAAAGAAAACATGATAGTGAACACACCATTTAATTAATCTAATTATTCTACAAAGTTCCATTATAATGCAATAATAAATACTAAACATGTTGCATCTCTCTTGCTTGACCATGGACAATGCTTTTACTTTTTTCTCCTTCTATGTACAATTTCTTTGCACTCTGAAAGTTTGTAGAGCAAACCAAAGCAACATAACACGTTTTGCTTTCCAAGCAACTCCCACTGTTAAGAACCTTTTTATTATTGTTCCAAACAATTATTTAATCTTCCCAATGCTGCTGTTCCTTTACATGTCGCCATACAGCCTATACTCTTGCACCACCTGCAGGCTCACTGAAGCAACGCATCAGTATTTCAGAGGCGCTTGTTTCACAAATGTGTTCATCAGAAATGAAAGTTTAAGAGGTTCTACGTCAGCTGATAAGACGGTACGTCTAGTGTTTGTTAGTTGTCTTTTAAAACATGTTGAACTGGCTTAAAGAAAACTGACACAGACTGTGTTGCCACCTTTTTGCTGCAAAATGACGAGGTTTCCCGTTTTACGTCTGGACTGCAAATGTGTTATTAGCCCCGTTTGTCCCCTTGTTCATCACATTAAGTCAAGCCCCGCTGATGGCCATGTGCCTCTTAATCAACACACTGACAAGTGGAAAACAGTAAATCTGAATGGATTGGTAAAATTAGCCTCAGTATTAATAGCCTATCAAGCTTCTGGAAGCAGCAGCTGCCATGAAGGGGGGGGGGGGGGAAAGAAACCTCTTTGCCAAAGCGCTGGAAGCAAGCTGGCTGTCTGTCCCCTAGGGACAGGAAAAGTGTGTGTCTGCAAGTGTGCACGTGCATGCATAGGACATTTGTCCAGTGTTGGGAACCAGTCCACCAGCTAAGCCTGTGACCCCAGAAGCAAGAAACTGCTGCCAAAGTAATAGCAGACACATTTAGGCATCATTCTTGACTTTCAAAAATGAAAAACAACCCCCCCACCGCCATTCCTCGTGTTTTGATGTTAGCTGCTGAGGGTAGGCTTAAATATTAGGACTTATCTTTGCTCGACAGCTGTGATAAGTTTCGGCTTTCTTGTCTGCAGCTGGTGCTTCGTTTCTATTTGTTTATGGAAGCAAAATATCTTTCAGGAAAACTGTGAAGGAGAGAGGAAACATGGCACTCTGCATTTGCTTTTCTCTGATATAAATTAAACAGTCAGATAAAAAGAATCTACGGCTTTGCTTTGGATCTGCCTCCCAATCATTAGTCTACATCAAAGTTGCTGGGAGACTGAGGAGGTTAAGAAGCGCTCAAGGGCCATGCTGCTGCACCCTTTGAACAACCATCTCTGCCAGACCTACCACACATTAACTTCTTTAACCCAATTAGGAGAGGGTGATAATGAACTCACCGTGGGAGTGCTCTCTGTAACGCTTTAGCTTTACACAGCATGGGAGGTGGGGGGATAAATCTACAATTTTCATCAAATAGGGAAAAAAATATCTTTTAACCCATTGCCTGCAAGTATCACGTTTTTTTTTCTTTCCAGACATGAGTAACTATCAATGATTCTGGTCTCCCAAACAGCTGGGATACCACTTAATCTAAAATCAATCGTCAGACCTCAAAGGAGGCTAATTCAAATACAGTCCGTTGTGGGGGGGGGGGGGGGGGGGGGGGGGGGGGGGGGGGGGGGGGGGGGGGGGGGGGGGGGGGGGGGG
>JBAMHV010000005.1:6321797-6338762 GCA_037177535.1 Pseudomugil gertrudae | reverse complement strand
CCCGCACAACGCGAGTTTCTAGACGCTTTGCGCGGAGTCTGCAGAAAACCACAGAAGAAGACAAATACCATAGAAGATACCAACACAAAGATAGAAGACTTCCTGGTAACTTTTTACCTGGAGCTTGGATTATGGATATTCATGGGAAATAGATTCATGGAACAGATCAAGAGAAGTTGTCGGAAGGCAAGACGAAGCACCATGGATCACATCAGACCAATCAATGGATGCCAGCCTGTGGACGTCACGCTACCCGCACGGCCCGACACGCTTAGAACTACAACAAAGTAGGTACGGAAAATGTAACCGCACGACACATCCTAATGGAAACGCTCTGTTTCTGGGTATAATCATGTGAGGCCGGGTGGAGTAGGTACTAATGGAAAAGCGCCTTAAGAGGCTCCTTGCACCTTTTTCCTTTATTGTTGTTGGGCAATTATTCATGTGCTGTCAAGGAACTAGCAGTAGATAATTATAAAAACTTACATTAATAAATGACATTTTGCAGCTTTCAGCACCAATGCAATATAAATTTGACGAGATGCGTGGATAATCTCTGCCATGTGTTCATTTCAAGAAATCCCAAATACATTTGTGCAGGAATTTTTATTTCCACAGGGGATGGTGTACAATCAAACTGGGCCACAAAGGAAGACCTGAAAGAAATGCAAAACCCTAATACTGTTATGAAATTCATGTCCGTGATGAGTGGATGCAAATAACTCATCAGAGCTGTACAAAGCTTAAGTCATCACACTGACATCTTGCACAAACATACAAATGATTCTTCCCTTGATATCACTTTCAGAAACAAATGGCAGAAGCAAACACACAGCAGAGTGATTTCGGCACCAAGGGGCCAATCAGCACTTTGCTTATATTTATACTCCTCTGGTGGGGAGTGTCGCTGTCACAGATATGGAGCTAACATTAATTTTTGGCACAGGCAGGTACTGTTGGCTCATTTAATCTGTAGCGGAGATGATCGGCTACAGCAGCTCTCTGAAGTTTACCTTTGCTCTCTGGAGGTGTTCTGTGGAGGCAGTTTGTATCCATCAGCTGTGTGACAAAACCAAATCTCAGATAATGAAATCCTGTTGGCTAATAGTGACAGAGACAATGTCCTGAATCTTAAGCAAGAATATATCTGGGGTTATTTGAGTTTAACTCCTATTTTAAGCAAACGAGCAAAACACTTTTGGACTACTTTCTCTTTATCAGCTGCACCTGACATTTGCAACGTCTTCCTTTCTGTTTAAGTGTCAGTTTTCTGTAATATTTAAGACAAACACTGATGTTAGCATTCAATCTGGGTAATGATGACACAACTTCCAAATGACCTGATGCCACAGTAGCAGCTGTAAAACCATGGCAAAAAGGCATACGAGTATGCCACTTTAATGAATCTGTATTAATATTAATAAACAGGCTGAAATTGTACCGTTTTGCTGTGATGCTATCTGGTTCAATCTGTGTCGCATGTTAGCCAGATCACCAAAATAAGCACCAAAAATTATTCTAATCCACAATCATATCTTCCCTGAATAATAAAACCTTGGCTTGGGAAGCTAATTAGTTTCCTTAAGTCATTCACATGCATGTATATAATCCAAAATAAAATAATTACTTCAACTCAGTGGCAAGCTGCTATCATCTTGCAATTTTGTTTGTTCAGTTTCCATCTGGTCACATACTTAAACTTGGAAAATGAAATAAATAAATACAAGCCATGTTGCCGTTTGCCAAATCAGCTGTCTGGCTTGGGGACAACACTGGGTACGCACCACGGATCCCAAGCTTGATTTCTTTTTCTCTCCTCTAGTTTATGTCAGAGATTAAAAATAGCAAGTGGCCTTCTGCAGAATAAGCAGTTCATGCATTCTGGCTTTGACGCTGTGTTTGCCTGGAGAGGCCAGCTGTCACCTGCAAGTAGGAAGAGTATGGCTCGCCACTGATTTTAGTACACACTGGGTTTTGGACTTTGGCTGCAGGACTAGACGGGTGTGTTTGTGCATCCATATTCTTCCATCAGCGCTCAAAAACCTCTGGTGTGTGAAACTTGTAATTTATACTGAGACACTTTGCCTTGTGTACAATTGCAAAACAAAAATGAAATACAAACAACCTACAGATATGAGACAAAAAAGAAATGATTTGATAAATTTGTCTGGAAGTGGTTTTACCTCTATGGGTTTCCTTTTCAGTTTTCAAGACAAGTTTTCAGACTGGATTTCCACCAAAATTTAAACAAGGTCACACTTTTTTCATGCTCTCTTTATGTAAACGTGCTATAAAGACAAAAAAGCAGCAGACCTCTGCCTCAGCTCCCAACAAACGAGTGAGGAACAAGCTTGTGAACACAGAGGGAATTCCATTTTCTGGTGAAGAACATTACTGTCAAACAAACCTAATATGTGTTTGTGTGTGTTTTAGCTCCTACTAATATGGGGCAGCTGTAGCTCAGGTGGAAGAGCAGTTGTCTTTCAACTGGAAGGTTGGGAGTTCAATTCCAGGCTTCTCCTGACTACATGCTGAAGTGTCCTTGGGCAAGACATTGAACCCCAACTAGCCCCCCGATGTGCCTATCGGGGTGTGAGTTTAAAAAAAAATAACATGTAAGTCGCTTTGGATAAAAAAGCGTCTGCCAAATGACTGTATAGTAGTAGTAATATTACACAAAGTTTACAGAGTCAGACTCCATCAAATGAAGCTTCGATCAGATATAAATGGCTTGATCAGTCAGCCTGGTCAGATGACCTTAAGTGCTATTAAGACACCATCCATTTGATACTCCTATATGAAAAAAGATTAACTTTACTGCATTTATGTCACCAGACAATAATTAAAAGTTTGTTTACTTAAATTTGTATTTGTGCTGCCACCATTTGGACTGCCAAAAGCTAACGAGTTTAAGCATTACAACACAGCAGTTTCAGCTTAATTTCTAATCATTAGGATGCAATTGCCCAGATGTTAGAGAAGACATTTTTCTAAAAACATTTGGGTTTGTTTTCCTGACTGAAGTTCATAAAAGTAGAGCAAAATTGTTTTGGGGGTGTTTTTATGACAAATGTGTTAAATGCAGAAGTCAAAGCCCTCTATTCTACCTGTCCTTCCATTTATGGCACAGTGTGAAATAAAAATAAAAAGGCTTTCCAACAATATACAATTTATTTATATTTAAAACATTTATGTCACTTCCTCACTTTCTTGTGTTTGACATATTAGTTCCTAAGATAAGATGAAATACACCATTGTTTGACAGGGAATTACTGCACTCAGTAAATCAGACATTTGTATCAAAATAATTACCCTCTGCAGGGAAAGTAACCAATGTTGATTTTTGCATCAATATTTACAAAAATCAAGTATTCTGACATATAAGGCACGTGTAATCGCATCTAATGGCTGATTGTTGACAGGTACAAGTAAATTTGGAATGATTAGTTGGATATACGCGTCCAGATTAAAAGATGTAAAAACCAATCTGAATATGTACAACACATTCATTCAGTGTTGGTGTACCAATCTGGAATCACAGGAGAATCCCTACTAAAATGCAGCATCCAGCAGCAGCTTTAAAAAGCAAACAACTGGGATTATCTTTTCACAAGGGAAAGAAAAAACATATATGGGACACACGAGATGACGCTGCCATACTTGTTATTCTTCTAGTTAAGTTCTTCCTGTAGGGCATGAATTTGTAGGGCAAGTCCATTGATTTGAAGATTTTCTGCTGCCGTGAAGCAACAAGTTTGTCTACACTGTGCACCTCTGGCTTTGTCAGCAGCAGTTGAAAAAGTGTTTTCTCTGTTTTATTGACCAAAGGAGAGCTTCTTGGCAGGGAAGGGAGTTAATGAGCAGAGCCTATGTTGTGGGACTGCAACTAGGAACGATTAATGCCATCATCAGGAACAATGACAAGGATTTAAGCTTGCTTTCAAATCTTTCTATGATGTAAAATCATACCAAATTGTCAGTCTGACAGGTGTTACTCTGTGCAGATGGACAGTGAATGTCCCATTTGGCTGGATTGGACCGCTCCGTGGCCTCGCTCCTTGGAACTGATGGTGATGCTTCTTCATGTTCACATTCATCATTAGACACACTGTCCTTGCAGGGAAGTTGACCCACCTCTAAATGCCTGACAGAGGCTTGTTCAATTGAAAGCCACTGAAGGTCTGACTCAGTGGGAGGGACATCTAGTGCCAGGGCTGCTTCTTCTCCTTCCTCTACCGTGGAACCCAGCTCTTCATCCTCCACTCCTTCGACCTCATGCCCTGCCTCTTCCACCGGACTACGTCCATCTTCTAGCTCTGGATCGTCTGTCAGGGTCACAATTTCTCTCCTGTCAATCCCATTTGTCTCCACCCCCTCAAGAGGATCCAGGCTGTTGAGCGGTGCAGGTGCGTCCTCCCTGCTGACGCCATCTGTGCCAAGGTCATTGCCAGCGGTGGGGCAGTCCCAAGATGATTCATGTAAACTTCTGCCATCTGACAGAAATGGGAGAAGGAAAATGAGATGACTGGTCATTTTAATTGCCCACTTGATCTGAAGCCAGTTCCACATTAGAAATGAAACATTTTGCCTCATTCTGTCCTGATTGCATTGCGCTACTGAACAGATAACTGCAAAACAATAACATGGTGTTCTGTAGCCCTTGTTTAGTTGAATGTGTCATAGTAAAAGCTACTATTTAAGGCTTTATTATCACAGTTTTTAATTTTCACAACTGAAGAACAGAATTTTCATCACTAGTATTTACAGTACATGCAAAAATGATAGAATTATTATGTAGCTGTGCTTCAGTGTACTGGCACCCTCTCATTAAAGAAAAGGCTAAATTAGTCACCCACCACTACAGGGGTTAACCTAAACGGTTGTTCAATGAGATATTAGTTTTACAGGATCCATCATGGTAGTTTTCTTTAATATTTCTGTCACAATTCAAAGGCAATGTCAGGATGTTCATTTGATTTTTATTTCATCTGTGTCAATTCCAGCTCATTTCAGCTGTATTTATTTATTTTTACCTTTGTAATGGAAGAGTGCCAATACAACGCAGCTGTGAAGTACAAAAAAAGAAAAGAGCAAAAGTTGGATCACTGTACCAATGTTGAAAGTTAATTCAATTACTTATGTGCCTGAAGAGCTTCCATGGCAACAAGCTAAATATAGTAGGAGCGCCCCAGACAAAGGGGACTCGAGACTAGTGTGATGCCGTGCGTCTCAGCAACAGCTTAGTTCTGCTATTTTGCCAAAATATGCTTCCACTTTGGGACTTTGACCCATATTTCTGGATGTGCAGGGAAAAAGGTTAAAGACTGTTCTCCGAATCCCAGCCACCTCTCACCCACCCACACACACACACATGCAAAACACACGCAAGAAGAAAGCAACATTACTGGAAGTGGTATCCATATCCCCCCATTGCATTTCAAAGAGAAGATGGCAGAAGTTTCTGAAATGTCAGTGGGCGAGAATTTGCCTCACATTTCCAAAATGCCATGGCATTTGGGCAGCTTGCACCAACGAGAAGCAGAGAGGAGTGGAGGCGGGAAAAGGAAGGGATTTGGGTTAAACATGGAAGACAGAAAGGGGTGTTACGAACACGGTGGATAATTGGAGTGTTTATGCCATCAGCTGTGGGGATTCTCATCAACCTCTAAAACAGAAGAAAACATACAGCTGAACACAAGTGCACATTGCACACTCACCTTTGGGTGGCTGCTGTCTGGGTTGTGCATTTGACAGAGATGTGATGGGTGTTGGATGGAGCTCTGGCTGAAGGGTTTCATTCAGTGTTATATTGTCTCGTCTTCCTGCAAGATCAGTGCCAAGAAAGAAACAGACCGAGTTGTTAATTTCACATATAAATGATGGCAGAAAACAAAGAAGCTGGTGACAAGATTGTCTTTTTTTAAGACATGTTGGAATGAATGGGACACATGTATAGAGGTACTTTCACACAGCATACAAACATACACTCACATATGCATTGCACTGCTCACAGGAAGATTGAGCTCCCTGTCATCTGTCTTCATTAGTGATGGCTGTACGCCTCTCAGGCTGACTCCATATGCTACTCAGGAGACTGTGTACAACAAACCATCACAAATATACACACCATGGTATATGCACACAGACACGATTGCAAGTGTGCAGCTTTTGCTTTTTCAGATAAACGGAACAGGCAAAGCTCAACATGTTCCTCTTGCTATTCAAGTGTGCCGCACAAAAATAAACAGGAGAGTGTGGAGAAAAAAAAAGGATGACTGGGTGATATGATGCATGAGAATATTGAATGGTGAGCAGAGACATATTTTTATGAATGCAGCCCATATTGTTTGGATGCTCAGTGAACTCTGATGTGGAACCAGGAAGTCTGGGATGTTGGAGCTGGATAAATCAAGACAGACAAAAAAAAGTTGCTCTAAAGTTAATTTTAATAGTCCATCATGCTTTTTGTAGGTTATTAGTTTAATGTTGCATGTTTGCATGCCTTAATACTCAAATGGCACAAAGTCACATTGAGTTTCAGCTCCGGTCCCACAGGTGTTGGGAGTTTCTCTGTAGCAACACACCTGACATGCATCAAACCTAATCTGGAGACTCGTATGGAGCTTAACACCAAACTTGGTACAGGTCTGCTAATTACTCATTGATTTGAGTCAGCTGTGATGCAACAGGCCACCCCTGTTCTGAACAGTCTTCTTATTTCTCTTTATGTTTGTCAAATGTTTTGACAAACTCTGTGAAATTGCAGACTAATACCGATTGTTAAAATAATAATGTAGCTTATATCCACTATTTTTTGTTACTGAATTTTCTTTTAATATCCGGGAGACTATGAAAATTTTTATTATTACGTTCACCAAGATGTAGACACATTATATTTTCAGTGGTATATGTTTGATTTTCAGGAAATATGGAATCGGCAACAAGTAATTACATTTTGTGGTGTGATCTGGATTCCAACCTGGATCAAGCTATTTTTGACAAAAAAAACAACAAAAAATAACTCATTTCAATACCCTACCAATGTGACGTAAAAAAAAAAAACATTGTATTTACACATAGCCCAGGTTTTTCCCCCCTTTAAATATGTTTTTATATAATTTAGAAGTAGCCAATATTTTATTAATGAGGAAAAAACTATTGATTGTGTGACATGATGCATGATTACTTTGAGCTTGTATTTTAAATAGTAGCAACTAACATTCATTCGGTGCGACAATGTCCAAAATCTTATAAAACACCACAGCAGGTCATCTTCTAGTCACAGCTTTAACTAAATACTGCCTCTGCACCTTATAAAGAAAGTATACGAGCTCATCGCTTCTCTTCCATCTCAGTACTCCTCATTCATTTGTTGGATAAGTCTGCATTCATTGTTCTGCTTCTGTTAAACTGCTACGTTAATTTGTGTGTCTGTTAGCAGCATAATGTATTATTAATATTATTTAATAATAATAATGGTATAATCTGAATTTCCCTCTGGGATCAATAAAGTATTTTTCCATTCATTCATTCATTCATTGTATTCATTCATAATAATAATATTGTATTTGAATAATTTTATCAATGCATTTTGAATAAGCAACAATTAATTAAAAAAAAATTTTGTACAAAAATATATAATGAGAGCAAAAGGACATAGAATTTAGTGGTTGAGACTTGCTACAGTTAATCAGATGTAGTCAACAAGCCATATATTGGCCAATCCTGATGTTAGATGGATAAATCTTTGTTTCTCATGATACTGATACAGTATGTTGCTTTCATGTTGGAGAGTCACACCACACCAATCCAAAAACAAGTTTGATTTCCTTCATGAAACATTTTTGTTCAGGACTTTAAACGAGTTTTGCAAACTGCTTCCTAAAATCAGCAATACGGTGTGCATGGTTTGACATCAGCAAAGCAAGGCCTAGATAGAGCACAGAAGCTGTCCCTTCAGGAGGCAAGCAGCACCAGGAGGAGGCACCTTTCAGGCATTTGCCTGTCAAACCAGCTAACATAAAACATTCTGCTTATCTTTATACGCTTATTTAAAAATAGGAAACTAATTCTACATGGTGACATTATATAAGAAATCCTAAGTCATTCAAATAAAAAGCTACAAAAAGCTAACAAAGAAAAAGCACACAGTATTATTTAGTTGTACAGTCACGGGATCCAGTGTTATCTGGCTAAAATGTCTTCCTTTTAACAGAAAAAAGACTTTCAACTGGCTAAAACAGCCATAATTATGCAGTCTGTCTTCACCTCTGTCTTTTCAATCTCTAATGTACCCTAACACTTTCACTTGCAATGCTACATTTTGGCTTGCGCTCATACAGCATGAATGTAGGATGAACCAAGACATCTATCAATCTCAGCTTCATCCGACTCACTGCATCGATGTCATTGTTAGTGTTTTTGGCTCTCCCTCATCCGTAGACAATGTAGTCACCTTTAGTGCTCTCCAGCCTTCAGGTATGCTGCCAAGGCCCTCGATCCTATCCACTTTGCCTTAAATATCCATCAGTCCAACTTCCTATCACATCAAGGCCACAGACATTCCCATCTCTCTCTATATCTCTGTCTCCCTAACTGTGGTGGACAGCGTGGTCGTCAAGCACTCTGGTCCCTTGCCTACAAATTCCCTAATAACGGCACATTCCCCTAAATGTGTTTGTAATGTGGGCAATCATTTTCAGTAATGGATGCTTGTCAGTTTTATGGCAGAGAGAATGACGGTCTCATGACAGGGCACCTCCATCCAGCCGCAACCCCTCCACCATCAGTGCTTTTTTTGTAGATGGCACAACATCTCCCTCCAGTGGAGAGAAGGGAGAAGTTATTTCTATGTGAGCTGATGTGTTTTCTGGTTTCAGACTGCCAATTTAATTTGGGATGCTGCTTTGATTCCATTTGCAAGATTGTTTGCGTTTTACATTTTAAGTTGGGCTTGTTTACCAGAGAGGAACCGCCGGCAGCTGTGTCTCCTCACAAGATGCGTCGGCTATTATGGAAGTCTTTTTATGAGCCTAAGTGGACTTTACAGATGTAAGTAAGCTAATAAAACGATCCAAAACCCATTAAGAAAACAAAAAAACTAAAAAAAAAAATGGGCAGAAACATTTTAAAAGTGTAAAAAATGTGAAAGCATTCTCAACTATTTGTATATTCATTAGTTTGATTCCATCGGTCAGAAAAATGAGCTGTTAATTCCCAATATATAAAAATTAAGAGAAAATCGAAACCTAATTTCTAAAAAAAAAATCTCCTAAAAAGCACTCTGCTGTTCTCAATCTAACATCAAATATATATTTTCCCAGTCTGTAAAATGTAAACAGATTCTGGCAGCTGCATTCAGTCAATGGTATCATGAACAGACACATGAGCTGGTGGTCAATGGTGTTGACACATTGTAAAAGGCGGGCATGAGGTGGCGTTTTTTCTGGGCTTCTGCCCAGATTCGTCCTGGCGTAACATAGTGGAGGGCATGGATTGGCTAAGTGGGGCAGAAGGAATACATACTCCCAATTCCCACCGATACGTGGTAGGTCAAGCCTGAGGTGCAGCCAGACAGCGGAAAGAGAGAGAGAGAGAAAGAGACACACTGTTATGAACATAAAGCTTTATTAATGTGTTGCCATTATGAAGAGAGAAAAGCGAACTTATGTTTAAACCAGGGAGGTGAAACAATTAGGTTTCTTTTTTAATACACGAGAAACCAAACAATTCCTCGTCTAATACATCGTATGGCTTGACTGCACTTCATCACAACCTGGTGTGCTCACTGTAGTTGATTAGTTTGCTGTGTGGTAGCTCTCAAGCTATGTACTGTGTATCCTCTTATACAGTAATAAAAGGGGTTTTGAGTGCCAGGTTTCCAAATTTACATCTGCATAGTAGCACAAAGCTGCAGGAGAGATCTCAAACAAGGCACAGCCCATGGAAGAGAGATGGAGTGGGGTTATGTGCTTTTAAACTGTCTGCAATGAATAAAAGCTCTACATTAGTGGAACAAGACCGGCCATTGTGACCACAGAATATTCTTTTGGGATTCTTTGGCATCAACTTGTTTTTAGAAATAGCCTTCACATATCTCAATTAACCCTCAAAATATTAAAGTCAAATAACTGTCGTAATCTAAAATGAGCAACTAAAATTAATGAGCCAATCTTTGAATATATACAGACTTGCCAGTAATTGCATGAATCATGGGGAGATCATTTCAGGATGTCAGTACAAAGTGGAATGTGCTACACTACATCATTTTAGACCTACCTGGTAGGCTCCATAACCCTGAGACCTCCAGTGTCTTGAGCTTCCTTTCCAAATCTGCAACTCTGTTTCCCAGGATCCTGCAAAGCAGATAAGACGGGACGGTTAAGATGTGTGTTTTTGAGGAGGAGGATTATTATGACAACTATACAAACATTATAAATGTGTCAGGTGGTTGAAGGAGTACCTGGGGCTGCTTTACCACCATCACTTATTACCTGTTGGTATGCCTCTGGTGCTGGATGACAAGATTTTTCTCATGGATCGTCTCTAGCAGTGCTGTGGCCAGGGACTTGAGGTCAGAGATGGACTGAGGAGTGGCTGGCAAGCTGCAGCCCTGCTCCTCCAGGAGCATCTCCTGAACTGGAAGGAGGAGGAAGAGGGGTATGGTGAGAAAAAGTAGATAAAACTGATGAAAGGGGGATTGTAAAAGAAGGGTGAACACTATGGGGCTGCCAATAACGCAACAATAAAACTTTCAAAAGAGGTTAAAAACAGAGAGAACAAGGTGACAGAAGACAGAAGGGGGAAAACAGCATGAGTGAGACAAAGATGGAGGATTTGCAACAGCTGTCTACTTGGTGACACTCTCCTAACTTTAACTCCAGAACCCACTGTGCTGCTTCAGCCAGCAACTGTCAGTCATCATGGCAGGCTCATTTCCCTGCCAGTAGTGCTTTCCACCACTCAGAATACAATTAAAAACTCAGCTGGTGGTGACTTGGGTTGGGAAAAAAAATATGTGAAAAGAAAAGAAAATCAGCAAGACACAGTTTGAGACGAAGAAACCAGTTGGTTGTAGTTTATATGATCAAAGATTATTTTTACAATGTTCTTACTGTGAAGTGAAGCATTAGGACACCTTTGTTTAGGATTAAAAGAAGGATTCAAATTGAAGTCAGGGGTTTGAGTTTTCACCTTGTTTGGCTGAGAGCACTCCGGTAAGGGGAATGTTGTTTGAATTCCCATGTGTGCTGGAGATTTTCCTCCTCTCAAGCGCTGTCTGTCAGAAAAAGAACAACAAAAGGAAGCTCAGACTGCTGGGTTTGATGGAGGCACTGAGTAAAAGATGTTTTTTTTTTTTAAATAACAAAAAAAATACTTTAAGAAATAACTCAAACTTTGTTTGGAGTCACAGAATCTAACAATAATTTTTCCAGCCATCAATTTAACACACATTTGATGTCTACCTTGTACTTCATTATATTTGATTTCAGCAGGTTCACCTCCTCCTGGAGTTGTGCGAGACGGTCTTGCAAATACCTACAGTAAAAATGATTAAAAAATAAAATAATGCAGATGGTGGAGTCAAAGTTGAGAGGAAAACATGCACAAAACATGCAAGATATTGAAGTTTGCTTTAAGCTGGACATTGAATTGTAGCTACAGTTCAGACGTGCGGTATCTGGGCTAATATCAGAACATGGTAGTCATTTTGTTGTTGGAATAAATCTAATTATCACTGACAATTGGGTTGTAAACAAGGAGTTTTACATCTGAACAAATATTTCAAAACACAACACTGTTCACACTCTACTGGTTTGGTTTGGGTAAAACAAATGTTGAAGATACTTTAACAATATGGAGCAAATGTTCTGTGAGTGCAGATGTGTTCACACTGATTTACAAAATTTGGTGCAATTAATATCAGATCAGAACAAAGCTGGACTTCAGTAGAACAACTTTGGTGATAAAATTAGCTGAGATTCATTCAAAATATACAGCAAAACCTAATAGAATAGAATAGAATAGAATAACTTTATTCATCCCAAGTTGGGAAATTTAGGTTCAGCAGAATCAGCAGAAACACAAAATTCTTGATTCGAATTTGGTGGGATTTTATTTATTTATTTATTTGTTTTTTTACTTTTAGTTTTTTTAGTGCAAGATATTTTAATCAGTATCCTCTTGTGCTACATTGTGCAATACAGTAAATAAAAAGTACTGAACATTGAATCTGCCAGAACAGAAACAGGCTGTTTTTGGAGTTATTCAGTATTATAAATATGTCTCTGTCTCACACTCACCTGTTTTCCATGCAAAGGGCATCCACATCGAGGATACGCCTCTCATGGTTTCCCAAAATATGATTCAGCTCAACATTTAGTCGGTCGGCCTTCTCACTGAACACGTTGCGTTCTGCCTTAACGTCCTGCAGCTCGTCTGTCAGTGCCTTTACACTGTGCTCCATCTCTTCCATCTAAAGAAGAATCCAGAAAAATGTTTGTCAGGGTAAACTATGACTGCATTCAATAACTACCTTTCAATGGTTGGTCATTATTAGGAGTTTGCTGTAACTACATGCAACAGAAGCTACAGGCAACTTAGATAATTAGATTTTGAGGCAGATTTTATGTAATCATATCAATTTATAATCTATCAGTTAGAAAATGAGGTCTTTATTAATCTGAACTCCCCAGGTCGTATGTCTAAATGGTTCAGGTAAGACACTCACCCCAATGTTACATCTGATGGATTCATTGTGTGAGTGATTATTATTCATTTTCATTCAAGATGAAGGACACGGAGAGAAAAAAACTAGAAGTTAAAGAAACTAAAGTGCAAAAAAATTATAGTCAGCCACTGTTAAAACGTCCAAATTATGTCTTAACATTTTGTAACATTAGTTTCTCTTTAAATGTGACATTTTTAGTAATTATAGCGCTGTAGAAACTGTTCTAGTTTCTAAATTCATGTTTTTGTTTTTTGCCACAGCCAAAGATCTGCTAAACTTTAACTTTAACTGTTTGGGAAGTGTCATACTAATTAACTATAATACAAGTATTATTATTAATGATGTCTGGATGTTAATAAATTGTATGAAGCACTGCTTTTCCATATGATTGCATTTAGTGACTTTAGAAAAGATTACAAGAAGCTGAAAATGAGGCAGGAATCCGGAGAGCATTGGTCTCTGAAGTCAGCAATCTGCAGCTGATTATATTCTGTTGCTGAAGAACATCTGAGCAATAAAGCAAACAGTGAGATTTTTTTCTCTTTAATCATTGATTTGAAACACTACTCACCTTTTTTTGCTCTCAGTTTCTTTGCATAGACCATTTCATTTTATTCAATTTAGATTCCAAAAACTCAAAAACATTCAATTTATTGGGAGTTATGAAAAATATGAGAACCATAGTGACAATTAGTTGCTTATTATACGAATTATGTTGTACACAAACAGCTGATCGGTGTAATATTAAATGAGTCACGGAAAGTTCTTTAAGTCTAATACAAGCACTGTGAGTCTGAAAGCTGGAATTCACCTGCAGTAAACATGTGCTGGGCCCTGATCAAACAAATATGACAAAACAAAGATAAATCATTGTAATAACGCTTAAAAATACTTTACTGTTTGTGCCAGGTATGTAAAAAAGTGTTTAAGTGCTATCAGATAAAAAAAATTACCTGTAGCCCGGCTCTTTCTAGCTGGTTAACCAGATCCTCACGCTCATGAGCAGGGAAGTGACGTACCCCCACCTCTTCATCTCCCAACCTCTGGCGAGTAATGGTCATCCTCAGCAACTGCAGGAAAGAGTAAATAAAATCACAACTTCTGACAAACACATTTCAATCATACTCATTTAATACCCATATTAATCCATTATGTGAAGGGTGTTTTACTCTGTGTATGTTTATGTCTGCACCTTGTTGTCTCCCTTAGCCTCTGCTAGCCTCTGAGTGAGGTCCTTCACCTCCTCAATAAGTTTCTTCACATGTTCCCTTGAGTCCCTCAAGAGTTGAGCCAGGTTCACCTAAGGGAAAGATGAATGGTAAATCAGTGAAGAACAAAAAAACCCATTCAAATCTAATGGTGACTGTATTATTGTACACAAAACTCCAGTTACTGCAATTATGCCCTGGCACATAGGTTTTCTTTTCCTTAATGCAGCTCAGCAGCTCACGTTCAGGTATGGTTGTCATATTGTTCTTAAAAGCAGCAAAACAACAGTTTCGCAATATAACTTCAAACTAAACCCATCATTAGGTTTGTCTTTATCCTAATTTACTACAACAAGAGACCCTCCAACATGTTGAGAGCAAGTATGTCAGTAAGACACTCTCTAAAATCAACCCATAACTTACTTGATTACGTTTTTCTGGTGGCAAAGAGGGGTCTCCATCCTAAAAGCATGAAAAAAATTAATTATAGAAATAATGGCAAATATATGTTTATCCACCTGTGTACAAATATACTTTTTTAGTGCTTGTAAAGTTAATTGTCCATATTCAAGAAAGAATCACCTTGAAGTTTTAACCCACTCACAATGAGTTCTCTGTACTTCTTCTTGAGTCCCTGGTGACGCTCTCGCAGCTGGTTGGCCATCAGCTTGTACTGATCTCTCTCCTGCTGACAGGTATCAAGCTCTTTGGACAAGATAAGCAGCGCCTCCTTTTTACTCTCCAGCTTGCGTTTACAGATCAGGAACTACAACCAATGAGGAAATGAGTTGTAGAGTTAGACTACATACAGTGCTGTTGATATAGCCAATTGCAGGCCACGCAATTCATTGGTTACTTGCAGGCCCACAGGAACGACAAAGAAAAACAAACACAGGAGAAGGTAGAACAGTTTAGCATGTACATTTAACTAAGAAAAGAATAAACAGCAAAGTAGAGAGTCCAAGCAAATCATACGCAGCTGAATGTGCGAAAGTGGTTCAACTTTGCTATATATATATATATATAGATATATAGATAGATATATAGATAAATATATAGATATATAGATAGCTATATAGATAGATATATAGATATATTGATAAATATATTGATATATAGATAGCTATATAGATATATTGATATATAGAAATATATATATATAGATAGATAGATAAACGTTTCTCCTCAATTCTCTGGTCCCTGAGTATCAATCTTTAGTTTCACTATTTAATTTTCATAAAATATTTTCTGTACCTAAAAATATTTACACAAGACATTCATTTTAAATAAATATAAATGCTTATAAGTTTATAGGTCTATATTTCAATAGCTGGTTCAGCTGTTATAATATGTGGGCCCACAGGTGGGTTACACCTACAAAACAAACACGATGTCGTGACAGACGCTTTTTTATTATTATTATTTAAGAGTCATATAGTCTAATAGTCATCCAAAATTACATTGTGGTAACCAAAATGATGTTAAAAAACACGCTAATCTGTCATATAATTGCCTCGTCTATTTAATCCAGGCACCGACACTGTTTCCATATGGACCGGTGAAGCATCTGTTAACGCGTCCGCCCCTGCAGCTCCGGTTTACGGTCTTCGTCTTTCACTTACCTCGCTGACTAGTCCCTGCCAGTCACTCTCACTCCTCTTGGAAGACTGCATAACTATACAAAAATAAAATATAAAAATGTCACAGAATTGCCAGGATACAGGCTGATAAAGGCTGCCTCGCCTCCTCCGTTTGTTTGTCATACGACGTCACTTTTTCAACCTCGGCTGTCAAAATTACACTACTTCCGGTAACGCGTTTAAAAATATATAGTATTCATAATAAAAATAAACTTTTAGGATCAATCAGCCCTGACCATCAGTTACTGTAATAATACGTGAAAAGGGACTAGATATTATTTAGATAGATAGATAAGAAAGCCAAGATATTGTCCGAACGGAAGTAGTTTCCTTTCACAATAAAAGTAGAAAAGTCTTAAAAATTCTGTAGTTTGAATTGCATTGACCCTTTTAGGCCAATTTAATAAAACACTAGATGGAAAATATTTATCAATACTAAAATGTCACATTCTCTAAAATAAAGGAAATAAAAATTACCAAAATTAATTGTCTGTTCTTTGCTTTAAATTAGTTTCTAATTACTTAAACTCGGTTTTGTGTATTTGACTAATCGATTTTAACAGAAAGTTTTCATCAGGGTGGAATAATTGACCTTTAACAAACTTTTTATAAATTACATTTATTTTCTTACAAACGAATATTTGAATATTATGAATAGTTATTTAATACAATCTACAATTTAAACAGTGCAATCCTCCTTCCCCATAAAAACAAAGAAGTGATCATGATTAAATCACTCTACATTAAGGGTGCCAGAATCCAGTCCTCCTGAGTTACAAACCTGCAACCTTGAAATGCTTCCCTTCTCCAGCACACCTCAGCATTGACATTACCCGTTACTCAGAGATTTATTGGCTGTAGCAGTGGGCCAAAGTAACAAGCTCAATCAAATAACGATCAAATGACTGGGTAAATATAAAATTTGCAGAACCTGACCCGCCCTCATAACAAGCACCAGTGGACCAGGTAAGAATTAACTTTAAGTTCCAAAATCCTTGCAAAAGGATAAGATGTCTCATAGCATAAGTCTGTTAAAACTTTTCACCACTAGATGGCATGCATGTGTAATCAAATGGAATCTGTAAACATTTAACAAAACTTCATCAGTTCATAATGTGAATGAGTTTGAAAAAAAATAAGTGGGAAATATCTGCTTTTTCTTAGACTTCCTACTTCTTTCTACTTATTTTAATATATATATATTTACTGCATAATATGCATACATTTTAATAATGATAATTATTTGTATCAGTAGCTATACAGGCCATATCAATACTCATATCAATAAGGATTCAAGGTTCTGTAAGTAAATGTGCTGAAATGAAATGAGTTACCCTGGTCTCAGGTGCAAGCCCAACAACAACAATAGAAAGAGCAGCAGACAAAG
>JBAMHV010000005.1:6278716-6295140 GCA_037177535.1 Pseudomugil gertrudae | reverse complement strand
CAGAAGTGGGAGGATTATAGCCTGTGCTTCCTCATTTGATATGTCGTTTATTGTGCAGAAAACTGCGTACAAAGTATCTATTGAGAACTTCACTTCATTCTTTGGGATGTTAAGAAGACGACTGACTGCATCTGCAATGTAAGCATTTACGTTTTCAGTTTCCTTAAGCCATGCAACACTTCTGCTTTTGTATTCTTCTTTTCTTTGCGCAATAACATTGAACAAGATTTCAATCATGGTCAAATGGGTCTGAGGATCCTCCAGCATCATGTGACTGTGAAAGGTTTTGAACACTTCCTCAGGTGATTTCTCTCGCACAGCAATATCCATCTCTAAAAAACAACTGATTTTCGAACATAACTCATCTCCTTTGGATGCCAAGTTGTGAATCATCTGTGCGATCTTTTGATCTTGTGGTAATCTACCAGCATCTGTTACAGGTAACAAAGTTACCTGAGCCTTAGCAGAGATAAGCACTTTCATTACATCCTCCCGGTCGTTGAGGGCAGCAGTTTGCAGTGGTGTGGCGAACTGGTTTTCACATCCATTTGGCTCTGCTTTAGCTTGAAGCAGTTTTTCTACAAAAACAAGAGGTGCTTTGGATATTGAGACATAATGCAGAGGTGTCAAGTCACACCGAGAAGGCCTATTTGGGTTGGCACCATTCTCCAAAAGATAAGAGCAAATATTACTACTCTGACTTATAACAGCAGCAATCAGTGGAGTTATATAATCATTCCACTTTCTGCAGAGATAAACATAATTAACATTGTTGTCCTTTAGTAACTTCTTTAGCTTCTTCAGGTTGTTGTTCAGTATGCTCTCTATGACAGGATGAGTATGTGTCACTGGCGGCAGTGTCAAGTGCAGCTCTGCAAATGAACCCATTTCTTGCTTCAGATAACCTGTGAGAAGACAAAGCTAAAAATGATCAGTGACTGGTTCCAATTTAAACCCAAGATAACTAAAAAGCCCAAACTAGTAGATAATGTGCTACTTGACTAAGTTTACACAGAGGTTTAAAAACGGAAGTTCAAAAATGGAAAAACAAGATAAAACATACTAAATGTTAGGACATAAATGGTAATCTTAACTTATGTTAAACTAGCATAAACAAGCCCACGTGTTCAGTTATTTCTGTATCTCTTTAAGGTATTGAAAAAAAATCGATTTACCTACAACTGGAATAATGTAGATGTTATCAATTCAAACCTTATCATGCGGTCGTGTCTTGATCCTGGTTTAGCTTGATCGTTGGTCCTGTGAATTTATGATTTTCGCTCCAAAATCCTCTTTCCTGTTTTTGAATTTGGTCCCACCCCTCTCATCTAACGGTATCTCTTACCTTGCTCTTAACGAAGTAAAGTTAGTTTTGCGCTTGATATTCAAGATATTCGGACACCCTGTCTCCCGATTGAATGCCGCTTCGTTTTCGGGTTAAGATGCACCAAGAAACAGTCCTCACAAGGTCTGATCTTTAACCAGTATTCGGAAACCCAGTCTCTTCGTTGTATTTATATTTTACTGTACCTAGTATCCCCTTCCGCTTTGTTATGGGCGCAACACACGGGGGCTTTTTCTTCATTTGTTTTCTCTGTGATGAGGCGAAAAAGTAAAAAAAAAAAAAAGTTCAACTTTTGTCGTCACCGCTTTTACAACAACCAATCAGCGAGGGTGTTCGTTGACTGACCAATGAGATGAGCGCAAGTTAACAAGTGCCAGAATTTTCCACCATGCTGTTTCCTTGTTTTTAAAATTGGATGAACCCGGGGTGGCCGTCTTTTTTTGATGAGTAAAGTTGTAAGCAAGATTTCTGTTAATTTGAGCAACATATACAGACTTTCCATCTTTGATGCGTTATCTGTGACGTGGCCGTCCGGAAAATCCCTCCAACATAATTCGTTGCGTTCGGAACGGAACGACCTCACCGGGCGGCCATCTTGCCACAGGCAGCTCTCTCGTAGGATCTGTGGTAATTCAGCTAAAGCGAGTGATCTGCACAAACGCAAATACACTGATTTCGCTGATATCTTAACGGCTTTATAAACTATTTCGCTTCATATTGAGGTTATTACCGTGGCTATAATTCTGGATACGTAAACACATTCACATTGTAGCAGTATCTTTGAAAATAAGACATAATCGTGCAACATGACATGACGCAAGCAAAATTGCAAATACTTTTCCCTAACAAAAATAATAGAAAGAGGAAAGATGTCTATATTTTACAACATGAATGATAAAAACACATCTTCCATTATTATTTTACACATTTATTCTGTTAGTCAAATGATCAACTTACAGTAAATTTTTAAATAACATTCAGTAAGCTTAAACTAAACCATACAAAAGAATTGTAAAGCTTGTTTTTATTTTTGTTTATATTGTCATTCATTTAATCAATAAAAGCACTTTAACTCTTTGTTCGGCTTCTCTAAAAATAAGTTGGCAACCACCATATTTTTTTAAAAACATGCTCTTGCAAGCTGCAGTAACATTTGATTTGTGTAAGTGCAAAGATCTGTTCAGAACAGGTAGTGGCATTGCAATCCTGATTTTATGTACATCATGAAGGTTGTCAACATTCAGAATTTTAAAACAACATAAACAAAGAAAGCCTCCAAGTTTTAAAAGTTACTTTTACCCTTGTTTCTTTATGAGGCCACAATTATCTGTAAGAAGCATTTTCATCAAGAAAAACAAAAGAAGTAAAATACTGAAAGCCCATAAAATGTTTTTTTTTCAATCACAATAGTATTAGTTTCCCTGATCAACAAGAGCTTTTATTTTAACAATAATGAGTCTTCAGGTCTAAAACTTCTATCAAAATGGGGATTCTCTATTCATGTGTGGTTAAAGTGGGTTCAGCTACAACCCTTCCTGGACATTTGACTTCCTAAAACATCACATCATTTTTTAAATTACTGTATGTATTACAGTCTGTAGCTTTGTAGCACATACAGGTGCATTTGCCACAAAACGACTAAAAACACTGAGATCTCAGCTATAATTAAAGGTAATACATTCCCGGTTTGGAAATAAGGGTGTAATACATTATCATGGCCAGAAGGAGGCACTGTTGGCCCATGAGAACATTTAAACCCCAGCTCTGAGAGGGTTATTACCACAGGCCACGGACAACACAAACATTTTTTCAAAGGACCTGACGTGTTACATCAAGAATAACTATTTACCCAAAATGGTATACATCCAAATTGATTTATTTCTATTGTCTGACATTTTCTTTCCTTTTTTTTCCCTCCACCATACATGTCACCTGGAACTTTTTAGGAAATAGTTACAGTCTTTGAGAAATGTTAAAGCTTCTTGAAATCAGAAAAGCCGTAAGATCCAAGAATAGAACAAGGCCATCAAGAAATAGTAAAGACACAAGTTTACCAAGCTTTAATTTTGTGTCAAAACTATGTAGGTATTTTATATTTAACAGTTTAGTGAGTCTTGTCCTTTTTGTCCCCTTACAAATTCATTTTTTTAATGTATGGAAGACATTGGATTGCAAGGGGGACAATAAGGCACAGTCCCTCACAAGGTCAGGTCAATGATGATATGTTCAAAGATCTGTGTGTTTCCCTTGAAGCTGGAGGAAAATATGAAGTCCCTGCGGTCAGTGGAAACCACAGTGAAAGAGCGAGGTGCCTGGATGTACACCTCCTTAAAGCGTTCAAACACTTTCTTTTCATCATCCCACAGGTACATTTGTGAGAAAGTGTAGTCACTTCCCAGAGCCAGGTAGTAACGCTCTTTAAAAGAGAATGGCTGAAGAATCATGGAGCCTCGTGAGGGCAAAGCCTGGATCTCTACAAACTGTTTGGGACTCCACTGAAGAACTTTGGAGTCTCCAATATACCGCGTCATAGACAAGTAGAGCTCCTCCTTGATTCGGAAGTGTTTCACGGCTACGACATCTTCCATGTTGGGGATTTCGCCCTGCAAAATAAACTTCTGGTTGCTCCGGTTCCACTGGTAAATCACGGGAACCTGGGAACGGCTTGCCAAAATGAGATGGCCCTTCCCATCCAAGTTCAAGAACTCTGCATCTGTGTCACGATACCACTCGTGCAGGGACTGATAGGAGTAAAAGCCATTATCGTTCCACTTGTAGAGAGTGGACAGGCCAGCTTTTGAGCTGTCCGCTACTACAAAAAACCAGTCAGCGCCAATCTGGAACGCTTCAATGTCATTGGGCTTGGAGATCTTGGACACTTCAATGTCTTGGAACTTATTGAACTTGCTTTGATCCTCATCAAATTGATAAATGCGGGAACCACCGAAGAGCTGTGCCACTATGACAAACACCTCATCTTGGATGACAACTGACTTGCATCCCACGATGGACTGACCTAAAGAGAACAGATTGAAAAATGTCACAAGAGAGTAAATCTCGCATCCCAAGATAGCTTCTCAAGACATTTCCTTACCTGTGATGTTGTCATAAGTCCTGAAATTCATTTCAATGTGGTCCCATTGGAAAACCATACAGCTCTCAGCGCTGGGAGCAGCGATAGTCACATAGACGTCATTCTTATAGCTGAATGTGTCAATAGACAAAGACTCGGATGCCAGAGACTGATGAAGGACAAAATCTGTGAAAAGGTGCAGCGTATCATTACTAATTTACTCACAAACTGATACAGCAAAGTCACAAATAAAGAACAACCTCTACACTTCCTAACACAGCCCACATGACTTGCCCAACACAACAACAACTGGCTCGGGTGCTTCTCACCAGTTGAGATGCACTCATTGTGCAAGCTGTTCATGTCATTGAGGCGCTTGTCCTTCATGTCCTCTGGTCCTGCACACACGACATCCGACACTGTGGCATTGGTGCTCTTTAACCACGTCATGAGCCACTTTGCTCTGCAGTCACATTCAAAGGCATTACCTCGCAGATCCCTGCAGAAAAGGAATATTATATGTCATTGCAAGACAAACTACTTCACAAAAACAAACTAAAAAATATGAGAAGACATAAATATTTTCTTCTGAACACGTATCTGCTTGACAAACTTACAGCTCTGTAAGTGAGTCCAGATCTATGAAGAGGTCCCTGGGCAAGGCTTTAATGTTGTTGTTTGCCAAAGACCTGGAAATAACCAGGAGGAAGAAATGCATATGTCACTGGAAAATGCAATAACATTATTTAAGCTTAATGTGTTTATAATCTTGGGACATACAAGTGAGTCAAGTCCCTGAGTCCTCTGAAGGCATATTTAGATGTAGTTTCCAGCTTATTACTCTCAATAAACCTGTGGATAGAACAGAGAAATAGAGAGATAGATAATAGACAGTTAGAGGAGGAAAACTTCAATTTGACATAAAACAAAGTAGAACTTATGACAGTTATAATGATTATTTATTGTGAATTCAATATGATTTTTTTTCTTGTTTAGATAAATGTTGCAGTTGTCCTACATTACTGATGAAAAATCTCAGATAAAAATGATCTGGGTATGATCCAGATTCAGATGAACTTTGTATGGCTGCATTTCTAAATTAAACATTTATTTTACTCCAAACTGATGCCCACATTCAAGTAAATGGTAAAAATGTACTGTGGTTTGTTTTTAAATAACAAATTTTGCTTCATTAACACAACCCGTATTAAAAAACAAAACAAAAACTTTTTTTTTTTTAATGAATGCTATCATATCCCACAAAGCAGAGCAAGATCCAGCAGAGATGATGAGAGAGTAATGTGAGATCACTACAGCTTTCCAAGGGTTCAGGTCTGGACTTTATGGTGGTCAGTCCATGTATGAAAGTTTCATGCTCTCTGAAGCAGACTTTGACAATGAGTCATTAAATCCTAGCACCGTCATTTCAGAATATTCCTCAGAAACATTCAAACAAAACACACACAAATAAAAACCTATTGATGGGCAAATAATCAGGTGATCAGCACTTCAATTTCCACTATTTCTGTCCTGATACTCTTGTAACTTTGACAATTCTGGAATATTATCACAGCACAGTACATTTTCCTGGAGTCCAAACTTAGAGCTCAGGTTGTAATATTTGTGTTGGACAATTTTTAAGCTGTTAGAGCTTAGTTGGGTTGATACAGACCAGAACATACTTCCTAGTTCCCAGCTGAAACATTAATCACAGCAAAGCTCCTCCTGTGGGAGTTTAGATGAATTAGCCCTTTAACATGCATTTTTTATGTTTAATTATTCAAGATTTAAGTGATATTAAATGTTTTATCTTTTTTATATTATTCACTGGGCTTTGGTCAGAGTGTGTACACGTAGTGAAGAAAACAAAATAAAGATATGAGCAAAAAACCTTTAAACTGGATCTGGAGGTACAAGAGAATATATGGCCTATACATCCATGAAAAATGATTTTTTTAAGTAACTCAGCAACGTTTTTAGGTTTATTTACACAATTTTCTTGTTTTAAATGTAAATTAACAACAGTAAATTTGTTTTACTCTGATAAAAAAAAAAGCATGTACTTACAGGTACTCCAGATGTGGAAGTCCTGAAAATGCATCATCTCTTACAGTTGTTAAAGAATTAGAATTCAGAAGCCTGAAAGAAATAAAGCAATTGTATAATAACTTCAGCTGGCAGCCAAATATAATGCACCAAAATGTATCGTCTGAAAAACAGAAGATGAATGCGATTCAGCTTGCTCAGATCAAATACGTGAATAAAGCAGAACTAATTATTCTTAGCCCAACAAATACAGAACCAAGTTATTCTAAGTTGTGGCTTAACTTTCACATTTTTTTCTTATGTTTACTGTACTGTATACTGATAATGTTTAAAGAAGCTCATTATATCAAACAAAACTTCAGACAAAAGCAAGTAAAAATAGTTCAATTTCAAGAAATAAATCATAAAAATCTCAGTCATTAAGATAAAACCCTTGCTTACTATAACTATATTGTTTGAAAATAATTTTATTGAAAATTTTTTTAAAGGACCCAAATCCCTATCTAACCCAAAATGACTGTAATAATTCTCTCCATCTGCCACGCCTTTGTTTATGCTGACATGCAGGTCATCACTAATGCAGTAACAACACAGATTAATGGCCTCTGGTAAGTACAGACTAGATTTCCATTATTCATTTCCAGGTGTCCAATCCTTTTAAAAATCCTGCTTTCCTGAATAACTTTTCTGCTGCACTTACAGTCTTACACTGTGTGTTGCAGTGAAGCAGAACAGAAAGTTTAACAGTGAGCATGTCTGTATAGTGGCATAAAGCCTGCACTGTATTCATATGTGATATATTCAGTGGTATTTACCTATATTAAAGAAACTTTTAACAGTTTTTAAAGCTTTTTTTGACAACAAAATAAGGTGACTCAGTTTAATTATGTACCAAAGTGGCAAAATAGGCAGTTAAAGTATTCTTACAGTAGCTGGAGGGATGGCATGTGAGCAAACATTGCCTCTTTGACCTCAGTGAAAGTCCCATTGACCATACTCCTATGAAGGCAAACAAAGAGAAACATCTATAAATGCTGAGAGGTGGCAATCTGAGAGCAAAGAATAAAGACTGCAATACCACAAACTAGGTAAAATACACTGTGAATAGATTGCTGCAGCTGGATATTACACATATAATCAAATAATCACCATAATAATAAATACAGTTGGAAAAGGAGAGTTACTCACAAAGAACTGATATCGGAGGGGGCTAGTCTTGGGATATAAGAGGACCCGACGCAAATGATTGACTCCTTGGAGCAGCTGCATGTTGAAGGACATCTGAAAGCCTTTTTCAAATCACCCGGTTGACACAGGAAGCACAACGACAAAGACAGTAATGTCCAAATCTTAAGAGCTGGCAGCATGTTTCTTGCCGGGCTTGCATGTGTGAGGTTTTGTTGCGGAGAGCACCGACCGAGGCTGATGGCACGCGCGCGTTTCCACCCTGCACCATGAAATGCTGCACTGGCTCCCTGACATCAGCAAATCAGCTGCAGCTCCCCTCCGTGTGCTTTTATTATTTATTAAGTCGGGATTCTAGCTGTTGGTTAAAACAACCACACATTTAAAAGAAAATCACGCAGCTTAAATCTGCTACAGCGGATTTTTATGCATCATTTGCGCGTTTATAGTAGACGCGTAAATGAAGCTCGCGTCTATTTTCATTATAAGCGGACATTTATGTAAATGTATCGCGTGCTATTAGCTCTCAGCACTTCGATCAAATGCATTTATTGATTACAAATGATCATTTAAAAGTAAATACTCATATTTTGCCACGAATTCTCCTTTACAGTGCGATGCTACTCCATTACATGCAGGAAAGTTTTGTCATGCGGTTATTGTGTTTGACTGAAGCCCGGTCACTCATGAAAAGGTATAAGACATGTTTCTTTTCTCCCACAGTGTGTAAGCTCCAGATTTCCTCTGAGGGGTGCATAACTGCAGCACCACGGACAGCGCCTTCATGGCGACGCACGCATCTGCTCACATGCAGGCGCGTGACACAGTAAATACATCCCCACTATAAACTTTAGGTATATGGAAACATTTTAAAAACTCAGCATTTATATGCCTCTCAGACTATTTCCTATTCTTTTCTGCTTTTTCTATAACACAGATGCTACTTTTAGTTGATTTATTAATACACACAATATTAGCAGTGCAAGAAATAACCCAAAAATTTGCATCAAAGTGATTTTTTAGGGAAGATTATGTTTGAAATATTAGCAAACTGATATCTGGCCACTGCGTCATCACTCAAGCTTCTTGACATATTGTGAAAGCCCAAACTCGAGTATTTGTCATGAGGCAACATCCCTTACCGTGATGGCTGAAGATGAATTCTCTACAGAGGCTGTACGATTTGGTAAAAATGATTCAAGGTAAACAGAAAATGTGAGGCAGCAAATAGGTTTGGTTATTTCACAATAATTATATAGCTTTAAAAAAACAACAAGCAGAAGCTCTTATCTGATTTAATGACAAACTGTCATACAGGCTCCTCTTTTCAAAAGTTTTACACATCATTAGAGACATTTGTTGATAATAAAGTGCATTTAAACCATCATTACAATCATATACAGCACATAATTCCTGAATTAAGCTAACAAAGTGCAACATTTTTTGCCTTAAAAAGGTTTTTGTCTGTGAAAGCTACATCTCCTTTTTGTAAAAGCTGCATCACGACACAGTGATTTTCCACTGGTTGGTAATGGTTCAGTACAGCTTGAAAACAGTGAAAATGTGCTGATACAACAGCATAACTATCCCCGAGTTCAGCCCTCTTTCAAATGCAGCTAGGTGGATTGGTTCTGCTGTTGCTACACACTTTCTGATCTGCATTAGCAAGTGCACAACACACGTCTGCACCTCACACAGATGTCATAGGAGACATAGATCAGAATATTGATCTATGCTTTAGCTCGATGGTGCAGAAGATGTGGGGGAAGGCACATGAGGAACTTGGGACAGTACTCCAGGACACTTAATGTTCTGGACTAGGATTTGAGAGCACTGGTGCGTGGTACATACAGTATATTTTGACTAAAGATTGTTGGTTCTGAACGTATCTGAATTTCATCCCATCACAACACATCTCTATCTAAAGATGGTTAAGGCTGTCTGGTTTCATATGGAGCCAAACAAGGAATATTTCTCTCACTAAACATAGTAGTCTATGTTTAGTGTTCTTCATTGATCCTGTTCCTTGTGTTCTGTTACAGAGGCCAAAAATAATGCGCTAATCCAATATGTGGGGTTGAAATGGAGTTAATGGCTCAGTGGTTTCTGGATCCCATTACAACTCCGTGGTACAGCCTTCTGCGACATGAAGCTATTTTGTTTCATAGATCGAGTGGGAAGTCCTAATATATTCCCAAAACAGAACCATTCATTATAAACCACCTGTCCACAAAATGAGTTTAATTATTTCATCCAGAATCCCTAAATTCTGTCTGTCCGTCTGTCTGGACATTTTGCTCCACAGAAGAAGAGCAATGACAACGAGACACATTTATCCTCACGCTACAGGCGTATTATCACATCTTCATCAAAGAGAAAGCATCAGTGCCATAAACTTGATTCATTTTTGCTTGTAATGACAAATTCCCATTACCAGCTGTCACCATTCAATGACAAATAATTTATCCTGATGGCAAATCTATCAAAACCTACCATTAAAACAAACTAAATTAGATGAAAAGTAGTTGCAGGTACCAAAGGGTCAAACTTGGACTTGAAATGTTTCATATTTTCAGACCAGCCTGTCGCTATCGGCAACCTCCTGGTTTACCACAGGTACCGAAGAGCTGCTTCTGGCTGCAGTTCCTTCTTTCTTCAGGGTCTTCAAGCATTTGTCAAGTTTTTTTATGCATGATGTCACATCTTCCCGGGTGATGCCTATAGCTGAGGCAGCATTGAGGTAAGGACAGGGGTACGACTTTGAATGAGACATAAACCCATGGAAAGTGTGTCCGTTCACGGTCTGCTCCTTGCCAAGTGGGATTACCCTGGAAACATGGGCGAAAATGAGAATGACGCAGTACAAGGCGGGGTTAAAAACATGCAGAAAGGAAGATCTTAAATAGAAAATATAGTTTTGGCTATCTATCAAATATATCCCTGGACTTGACCAGTTAATGCTCAGGTAATCGTAAGAATCCATGGTGGGTAATGAAGAGAGGCCACCATATGTTGTGTGTCTAAAAATAATATTTCACATGAAGCGAACAAGCTGCAACCCCACTGGGGGAATTTTAATCTCAAACCATGACTCTGCCACCTCTTTGCTGACGTCTTGTTGGCACATGGTGGCCATCCCCAAACCCATCCCTCTGGATAATACAAGGTTGTATGGCACTAATCAGTAAATAAGACTGAAAGACCCATAAGTTTGAAAATGAGTCCTTGTGTATTTCTGGTCCCACGGCAGCCGTTTCTGCTTGTGAGTATGTTTTGGTGAGGCTGAATGGAGGCTTTATGCATCACTGCAAACCTCTGGAGAATCCTGCACCTTGATATTTGTTGGATTTCAGCGGCACCAGCAGATTCAAACACCCGTTTGCTGCTACGTGATAGTATTTTAGCAGCTGTCTCTTAATCTGATGGATTTGTCTGGCAAAAATCCTCCTCATTGTGGCTTTATCTGTACAAACCCGCATGCTCCGGGTCAGCCACAATGGTACGGTTAGGTTTTCATAAAATATCTAAGCTTTTCATACCTTGTATGAAGCTTTAACTATTTACCTTCCACATTGCTTGAAAATGATGCTCTGCTTAATGTGGAAGAGGGAGAACCGTCCTGTGACACGTTTATTTAGTTTTTATCTTTGTAAGCATTCGGGTGCATGTAGCAGCGGGGGGACTTTGTGGGGTGAAGGGGACTGGGCATTGTCGATGAAAAAGTTTAGAAACCACTGCAATTAGGGGTGGTAAAGCAGAAAATAGGGATAAAAACACATGGCTTATAACATGACATGTTATAAACTGATTTAATGCTTACATGACAAGATAATTAACTGTTAATTTATTTTGTGTTTAATTACTCATTCATGTAAGCAATCAGCTGTTTGGGAGATTTAAAAAGAAAATTTTGCTGTAAGAAAGTTTTAAGTTTTTTTTCTTTTGCTATTATAACATTCATGAATTTATCATGTGTAACACTTCATGTTTTATAAATGTGGTCTTTTTGAAAAAATTAATAAAAATAATTGTTCTTAAACTTGCCTGTAACCAGAGTAATTATTAAAAAGTGCACCGGTTAGATCAGACTGACTAGAAGGAAGCATATTTTCAGCTTTAGGCTGGAGCTAAACAATGATAATTACAGGTACATCTCAGAAAATTAGATTATTATGAAAAGTTCAATATTCTTCATCAGTTATTTGAGAATGTGAAACCCATATATCATATAGATTACACACAGAGTGAAACATTTCAACCATTCATTCCATGAAATATTGATTCTGGCTTATAGATAATGAAAATGCTGCATTGATGCAGGACTCAGTGCAACCCAGTACTGAGTGCATGGAAATGAACATTTTCAGGAGCCTGACATTTTAGTTTAAAATAACTTTTTTCATTGATCTTATGTAATATTCTCATTTTCTGAGACACAAAATTTTGGCTTTTCGTGAACGATAAGCTACCATTATCAATATTTCAAGGAATGAATGGTTGAAATGTTTCACTCTATGTGCAATGAATCTATATGCAAGATGTGTTTCACATTCTGACATGACTGACAAAGAACATTGAACTTTTTCATTATATTCTAACCTCCTGATATGTACCAGTATGTCATGAGTCACATGTCAAAATGGTTTAAGATGATGATTGGATTCAAAGATGCCCATTGTGTTGTGCCCAGTCTGTCCTGTGAGAGGAGTCGACTGGAGGAGTACAGTGTGTGCAATTTGGAAAATAAGACGAGTTTGCATGAATGATATACAAGCAGTCATGTGATAATATATAATATATATATATATATAAACGGCTAATTAGCAATCACAGCTTTAATAAGAGATTTTTATCCATTTTCCATGTTGCAGTTGAGCCTGAGCCCTATATGTTGCAAAGTTACAGGTTCATTCTGCAATCTTTCCCAAATTTCTCCCAAATAAGGTTTTTTTAATGAAAGCAAAGCAGAAAAAAGGCAACTGATACCCTGCACAACTCAGACTTTGCAATACTGTAAACAACACTCGTGTCTATCAAATATGGCAAGGCTACAACACTGTCAGCACAGATCAGACTCACTATGATGTGGAAATCAATTACTGAGTGGTTACCAACACAATCCACACGAGAAACCATTATGGCAGAGAAATGAGTTGTAATGACTGGATGGATCGCTCGTAATTGGTTTTGCTGGATGCTGATGTGCAAAAAAAGGAAATAAAATAGGCTGGATCTTACAGCATTCATGCTCAGAATTAAGAAATGTGCAACGTATCCTGCTATAAACTGTTAAAATGAATGTACCATTAAAGCATAAACCTCTAAAGTCTGTGTATGTGGCAGAGACACAAGTACAAAAGATGTTTTAAAGCAGCATGTTTAAAGCAGAAGGTTAAAATCCTGCTGTGTATGCCTCAGAAAGAACACACCGGCTTGTCCAGGCAGATCACAGTTTACACCTGCTGTCTCGAAGGAAGCAATGTCTTTCTGCATCTAATGGAAAGACTCGGTTCAAATAAGAGGTGACCCTCAGAGAGAACAGCCTAATCTGCTAAAGTAGTTTCCCTCTCATCCATTTGTCTGATTGCTGATATCCTCTTTCCGTTTTGTTTGGCAAAACATGACTCACCGTGTCATATTTCTATGTTCCACATTTCTATGTAAGACTACCAGGACACTGTAAAACCATCATACCTGGCTCCAGACACCTGTCGGGTAAACAGCATGGAGCCCAGCTGAGTCACTGCCTTGTCGCTTTGAGCCTGGAGACCATCTAGAGACATGGCTGAAAGAGATAAGTGCCACACCCATCACACACACAAAGATAGGCATGGGTACAAGGTCAGAAACCAGATTTCTGCTAAATAAAATCACTGTGTGTAAACCTGCTGGCGTGTTCTTTGAGCTCACCTAAAGAAATAGGGTTATGTGGGGTGTGAAGCAATCTCTCCCCATGTGCAGAAGCCAGACTCTTCAGCTCCTGAGCCAGGAAGGAATAAATCTCCTGCAGGCCATACAGACACACATAAAGAGAGGTTGCAGAGGCTGTACAGTTAGGGCTATAAATAGCAACACAGCCCTCCGTAAGCACACTGCCACAGCCTTATTTTAACAGCAACAGCCTTAGGTTCATTAACAATAAAAAGAAAAACTATGAACCAGGGGTCTAAATCCTTCCTTATCCCCTCTTCAAATCGCTTGATTGTGTGGGCATCAATCAGTGCATGTGCACTTCTACCCCATTCTGACCAAAGGGTTTCCTTTTCTGGCTCAAAGCTGGTAATGGAGCCAGTGTGAAGCCTTCTTTGTATTTGTAAATAATAAAAAAACAAGTTTCTATAGAAAAAGAGCCACGTCATGAGGCTTTAATTAAAATCTAATGAGTTCGGGGATGCGGAAAACATGGACAGATATGTAGAGTTTGGCAGTAAAACCAACATCAACTGTAAAATGCTAAATATTATGGGATTTGTGCAGGTGTGGGAGTGATCGGCTTCCCATTCCAGTCTTTCGCTGTGCCTGAACCACATGAGCATGGAAAACTAGACGAGTTAAATCTAGTTTGGCTGTTGTAGTCCCCCGTAGTAATACTTAACTGTTACACAGTCTTCATGTTCTTTCACTGATGCTTTGACTTCACACTAGGGATGATGTTTGGTTTATAATGGTTCTCTCTTGAAGAAGATCAGACAGTACACTGGCTCTGGGTTAGTTGGTCTGGTTGTTCTCAATAAAATCCCCTCAAGCACAAGTCGTTCCTTGCTTTGGCACTATATTAATGGTTATGTTGTTAATGGCACAACTGCAACACTAGTTTTTCATGGCTGAGCCAGATACTGGCTATTGAAACAGAAAGAACTGGTTCTAAATTGGGCTCTGGTGCCAAAAACAGCACTGGAGACGCATTGATGGAAGATTTTTAGTCCTTTACAGGAACAAGAAAAAGCCAATGATAGTTTTACAACAGACTTGAATTCCCAGATGTCTAAAATATGCTGACCAAGTGAGTCTGAATCAGTGAGTAAGAGACTGAATCAGTGTTCAGGATCCAGATGTTTATGAGTCAAGGTCTGGCAAGAGAAGCTGAACAACAACCAGCAGCAATTCTGTTTTTTTTTCTTGCATCTAATTTCCCTACGGCATGTTCACCCTCAGCAACAGTGGTAGTGTGTCAGCATGCTCTGCTGACTCATACTTTCCTAGTTTGAAAGAACTAAGAATATTTTCTCTGTCAAGTCAAATACAAAGAGTGTTTAAACAATGTCAAGTGTCCCCAAGTGTCCTCTGTTCTCCAATCACAAAGAGCACTGTTATAACCAGAAGAGGCGGAGCAGAATGCAAGGCTGTGGGACAACAGACAATAAGATAGTGTGCAATGAGTCTACCTCATCTATGTAAAAAACTCATCTAATGTCTGTCCTAAATCTAATAAAGTATAAACATTTTCTAAATTGGTGGTGTTTGAAGCTATTAGCAGAAGAAGTCCAAGCTTTTGACCCAGAAAAAGATGTGAGGAATCACTTTGATCTGCATACAGTATGGAAAAACTGATTCTGTACATTAATTATGCAGCAGACCAAGGGAAATCAATAAGCCTTGATGGTGTCAGCTGATCGGGGAGTGCAGATGAATTCCCTAAATGGATATTTCTGCTGCCGAGGGGTTTTACATAAATAGCATTTTGGGTGTTGTGATTATGCTGAATTTTAGAGATCTTACTAAACACAAAGCAAGAAAAACAAACAAGCCTCCCATTTTCAGCATATTGTGTTTGCCTCTCTCTCTCTATATATATATATATATCTATATCTATATATATATACTACTGAAGCATATATTTATACTAAATGCTACAGCTGTGTGGATGTGTGGGAATGCTGCAGTACCTTTCATCTAAAGAGGGAGAAATGCTGCATTGTGAGCAACTCTGCTTTAAAGCTGTATGCCACCAGGGGAGATTTTAAAAACTACTGGATCAATTTTAACTTGCTGTGGTGTGCTCCTTCCTCTACAGTGCTCACTGCTCATCCAAGTCAAAAGACCCCCACCTTCAGTCTGAATGCAGGTGGGGAAAAACACCCGTGCACTCTCAGTAACATGTTATGTGCACAATCCAAACCATTTATAGCCTTATGAAAAATCTAAAAAAAAAATGTTTTTATGTCCTCACCTTTCTTTCCAACAGATATTTCTTATAGCCGCTGGCTCCTAAAGTGAGGAGGGTGATGAGAACATCCAGTGAAGGTGAAGCTGATGCTCGACCTGGATGGTGAAAGTAAAGGAGAGACGTTGTTGTGTAGCTAAAACACTCTGCACGGTCTAAACTAAATCATTGTCGCAAAAAAAACTTTTTGTGTTAATGTGTACACAGAATTATTATACTGAAATCAAATATTGTTCAACTCCTTTTGATTGATTGCCAATAAGACATTCTGTTAGACATCCGGGACATTTTGACGTCACCCATAGCAACGAAGCCTGTGCCATCTTAGCGTGGGTGAAACGACCCTAGCAACATTACAGAGGAGACATGCCAAAATCTTGTGTGATCAGCTGCACAGCCAATTAAAAAAAAAAGGTTGAAGTTTCACCTTATACCCTTAAGTAGAGTCAGGAGACACAAGTGGCTAAGGGCCATCAACAGATGCCAAGTACGAGCGGATGGAGTGGTGAATGTTGGGAAGTTGTGGGAACCAAAATCCAGCTCTATGTACGTCTGTGGCCTTCATTTTACAAGTGGTACGTGCACATTCAGTGATATTCTATACATAATTT
>JBAMHV010000005.1:6266944-6278616 GCA_037177535.1 Pseudomugil gertrudae | reverse complement strand
TTTAAAATTTTTGTTCAACTTTGATGGGTTCGTTAAATGTAAAAGCCTTTTAAACATGTGTGTAAGGTTACTATAGCTGGCTGAAGCTGATCTCCAGCTTAACCAGTACAATCCTGCAAAATAGCTTTTAAATCTCATGTGTCTGATTTAAAAACTTAAATAAAATGTTGAATAAAACGTTATTCTTGTTGTGTGTGTTTGTATACAGTCCTAAAAAAGTGAGAATATGGCTGTCTTCATGTGTTTTGTTTGCTGCCCTGACCTTGCAGGCTGCATTATGAAACTGGAAACGGCATTAGTGGTAAAACAGTGGTTAGTTCTACATTTTGTTTTGTTTCTATGATGTGAGCTTTTTCTTTTTGCGTCTACTCAGAGTCCAAGTATTTCCACAACAGGAAGATCATCTTTTTAAATGGTTTTTGATGTATTTTGTTATATTTTATCTGTAATCCTTTTAATGTTTTATGTAAAAGTACTTTTATCTGATATTTTACTTTATTTATTAGTTCATTTATTATATTTGATTAGTACTTCTAAATTTGAATTGTCTTGTAAATTAAATGTGTTATATAAACAAACTTGCTGACATACATTCCCTGGTCACTTTATTAGGTACATCTATTATTTGCTATTTAACATAAAGTTTATCAGCCACTTACATGGCAGCAAGTCAATGCACTCGATATGAAACCAAATCTCTGAGGAATATCTCACACACCTTGTTGAATCCATGCCAAGGGGGAATTAAGGCTATTTTCAATTCAGAACCACAGCCAAGCTAGCAACATTTAAATTAGAAACTTTAGCCTCATACAACAGCAAGAGATGTATCCAGTTTAAAAATGTCAAGCGCACAGGCGAAAAAAGAGCCTGTAACACGAGTACATAAAAAAAGAATAGATTAAATATCAGATGTTTGCACTGAAGGCTTTAAAAGGATCAATCTGTTTATGTTAATACTTTATCCATTCCTTTGTGCAAGAACCTAAAAACCCTCACTATTTATGATCCTAAGCTTTGTGTTTTTTGCATTAAATGCATAAAAATGGAGGAAAGTTTGGTCACATAAGCACCAAAGCAATTAAACATGATTGTGGTGATGACAGGTAAAGGTTCTGGGAAAAGTCTAACTACTTCTTGTAAAAGAGGACAAAGAGGAAGGCATTTGACTCAATCTGCTGCACGTTTACATTTTTTAATGTTTTAGATGTATTTGTGTCCTTCATGCAATACTACGAGGTGCATACAGGTCAGGAAGCCGAAGAAAATTTTCTACTTCCTATAATGATCTATTTCTATTCTAATTAAGATTCTTGATCATTTTCTGTCCTTATTCTAAGTTTATTTAAAGGTTCATTTAGCACAGCTTCATCTTCCTCTGCTACATCTCATGACAGATGGGTTAAACTGAAATAATGTGGCTCTTCTACAAAAACAGTGTCATATAAAAGCTTTAACAGTCATTTAAAATGTAATATGATTGTTGATCATATTTTGTATGGGTTAGTATTTATTTAAACATTGTTTTGTTGCTACAGATTTTATTTTATATTTTCTTATTTCTTGAAAAGGCAGCTGAATGTAAAGCTTTGACTGCACTGTATAATTAATTTATGGAATTAGAATGAAGATTTTTTATAAAATACATAATAAAAATCTAGATGAAGCATTTTGTACATGCACAGACATCCACCCATCTATTGATTTATCAATTACATCTGCAACATCACTTTAAGATCAGGTTTAAATGATGCCACTCACCTGGGTACATCTTACTGATCTCCTCTATGAAAGACTCATTAAAACCTGCAATAATGGCACCACCTACTGGTACCATGAAGTTCTTGTCCAAACTCTGCACAAAAGCGTCGATCCTTCCCACACGAGCTCCCTGAAGAAGACAATCCAAAAAGAGACTAAAGCAATCACCTTATCATTTACCAGGTACATGTAAATCACACAGCTGTTTGCTGAAGCAAACTGTAAATGACAGGAGAAAAAAAAGGACATTTTTACGCTATTTTAATCAAAGCTACCAATAAATGATGGACTAAAAATGAGCGATAGGTACCTGTTCTATGAGATGCATGCATTTGGATGACTGTACTCCATAAGCATTATTGACTATATGAGGAATGTTGTGTTTAGCACATATAGCGGCCAGCTCTTCAAGCCTGCAAAACATTAAAATGCACTTTTAACATTTGTTTATAAAAGATAAAACAGTTAACAATAAAAGCACTGAAGATACTAACATGAACAGAATACTTTGGGCCTGAATCAAAGCCAGAGTTACCTGTCAGGAACCCGCGGTGCAAAGCAGGATGTTGTGGAATGAATACACAGGATGTTCTCCGCTCCAAGCTCCTCGATCTTAAACTCAACTGCTTCCAAATCTGTTCGCAACTCATCCCCCTCAAGTACATTCTCCACAACCACAGGTTCAAAGCCTGATGAAAGAGTCACTGGTTAAATTAGGGAAAAATACACTCCTAACTAGTGCAGTGATGTACTAATGATGGATTGCTGAAATTAAAAGGATTATGTTCAGATGACGGGATATTTGTTTCTTATCATCACCTGCTGTGATCATAGATTTGAAACAGGACTTCTGATCGATGCGAGGCCAAATGATGTAGCGAGCCCTGGGTCTCCTATGACGAAGGGTCAGGAAGCAGAGAGTCAAGCTCATTCCCGTTGCCATGGGAACAACAAAGCAGCTGGCTACGCTACGGACACCTGTCAAAGATGAAGCAGAGTGATTATACACTGTGTTCCAAATTATTATGCCAATTGTATTTAAATATTCTCTTTTTTTGCTTTAAATTAAACTCATGTACAGTACTGTTTCTCAGGACTCTGGATCACTGAAATCAGTCTCTGACATCTGTGATAATTAGTTTGCCAGGTGAGCTCAATAAATGAGAAACTACTTGAGAGTGATGCTCCACATTATTAAGCAGAGCAATATGGAAAGATAAAGGACATTTCTGTGGCTGAAAAGGGTTAAAATGGTTGAATGCCTTGGACAAGACATGAAAATCTTAGATATTTCACAAAAATTTCAGTGTGATCATTGTACCATTGAGAGATATGTGGCTGAATCAGAGCATGTGGGTTTGTGCAGATAAAGGTGTAATGAAGAGGTTTTCTGCCAGACAAAAACATCAGATAAACAGACAGCTGTTAAAAGGCCATTACAAAGCAGCAAACTGGTGTTTGAATCTGCTGGTGCCTCTGAAATTCTGCAAAAATCAAGGTGTAGGATTCTCCAGACATTTGCAGTGATCCATAAAGCCTCTATTCAGCACCGCCTAAACAATGCTCACAAGCAGAAACGGCTGCAGTGGTACCAGAAATACAGACTCAGTTTCAAACTGTCTTCTTCCTCCCTATCATCCCTTAAGGTGTGCAAATAATGACCTCTGAAAAGTATGTGGACTTTTTAAAGAAGAACAAAAAAAAGAAGAACTGTGTATTCGATAACTAAATCCTCTTAATACACGACAATGTGGCATCTCATGCTGCAAGGAAAAGCTCTGCATCACTGGTTACTAGGGCATAAAAGGAGAAAAATGCATGGTGTGGCCTCCATCCTTTCCCTGACTTCAACCCTATTTGATAACCTTTAGGAGCATCCTCAACCAAAAGATCTATGAGGGTGGGAGGCTGTTTACATCCAAACAGCAGCTCTGGGAGGCTGTTCTGACATCATGCAAAGAAATTCAGGCAGAAAGTCTCCCAAAAATTTCAACACATACAAGAACTGTGAAGCTGCTGTCAAATAAGGATCCGATGTTAAAGAGTAACTCCACCTGATATGATGTCTTTGACTGGAATAAACCTTGATAACAAATATAAGCTCTGCAAATTCAACAAATGAGTATTTTCAGTTTTTACAGCAGATGTTTTGAAACTGTTATGTGATAAATAAATAAACTTTTATCACTGAGAGGTTTGTTCAGTCACATTTGAATGATACGTTTGGTTGATGACTGGAAAATCATAAATATTAGCATATTTAGAACAATACAAACTATACAGCAAGATTAGCTTTTAAAATTGTTAAAAAGTGCTAACCAATTTTCTAGTCTTGTTACAAACCTTAGTAGTGGGGTTTAAAAGATATTCAATGGTCTGATTAATAGCTACAGAGCATTATGGGAAATGTAGTGCTTTATGTGGCACCAGCAGTCAACAGCTTTTCATATGATATGATGACAAAAATACTTTAGAGTGTTTCTATCTTTTCTTTAAGGAGTAAGACTGGCACACCTGAAAGCTTCAAGATGTCCAGCACAACTGAGTTGGTTAGCTTGTTAAGCAGACTTGATCCTGCCGCTTTAGGCTGAATAGCAGCAATGTCACCTGACCGACCTATGCCGTGGATCAACCTACACAAAAATAGAAAATAGAAAAATAATGGATTTCAACAAGGGATAGATTTTTCTCCCAGCAATGATAGAAAAACTACTTTCACTCTAAATTTTCCTATGGTCTTGTGGAGCATCGTGTGATAACTAATGGGTAAAAAAACATTTTTTGCACGCTGCAACAACTGTGTTATCCACCAATCAACACAGTGACATCAGCAAGGATCAACATAAAATCTCCGACATGTTGTTTAAGGACAAACTTCATATGTACCATTAAAAACTGTGCAAGTGTATCTTACACACAGCACATAATCTAAGTCTATGTGATAAAGTTTAACACCTGACACTAACCTGTAATGACGTCGTGCAACAAGGCCGGACGCCACCCGGCCTTCCCTCTCTCCCACACCACAGTTGCCGAGGAAGTTGTTACTGTCCATCACAGCGAGCTCGTTCAAGAAGAGCTCTATGGTGCTTTCGCTCCATCCTTCTTCTGGACACTTACCCTGTCAAACATAAATAGCATGAGAAGGGGGTTGCAGCTTCTTGAATGATCACAGAAACATGACTTGACCCTACCTGCTCCAGTAACTGTCTGATCAGCTGTTCATGACCACGTCGGGCCTGTGACCCCTGTCGAATGTAAGATGACGATACTATCTTCTCACAGAGGGTGAAGTTTTCACTGTTCATCTCTGCAGAATTAATCTTTTTGTAAACAAAAATCCAACTTTCTTGTCCTGTTTTTGTATTAAGTGCTGCTTATTTTGTTCTAAAAAATACACCTTCAGTGACATAAACCAAATCATAACATCTTCTGTTTTATAAGTAATAATATTACTGACTTGCCTTAAGAATTTTGGGAAGTCTAAAGCTTTGACATACAAAAAAACAATTACTTGTGGCTCTGTTTAAACTTTTCTGTTGAGCTGTCATTATTGAATGAACTCTGTTTTGGATTTAGGACATGTTATGACAGGTCTGTGTCATTCAGAGTGAAATTCTTGAAATCCTTTTAATAGCTCGTAGGAAACATGTAAATTATCTGAGCAACTTTAGCACCTAAAGCAACAAAAAATATATCTCTACCTGTTTAAATTTTAATTATAGGTTGGGATGTGGTTTCTTAATGAACTCCAGGAATCAAGCAAAGTGCTAAAAACAGTTTAAAGGAGAGTATGAAGCCTTATGTCCACACACAGAAAGGGCTAATGAGTGAAAAATATAGGCATAGACTTATTTAAATGTTTATTAAGCTATATACTTCCATTTCTACACATCGCTAAGCTTTTACAACAATACCAAAGAGTGTTAAAAATATTTAAAAACACTATTAACCCCAGTAAGGCCATACTGGCGTTTAGCTTTTTTTTTTATAAAACATTAAAGTGGCGCAGAGAAATTAAACCATGTATGGATTAGACAGCTGTTACACACTTACCAGCAGTTTAATGTGTAAATTGATCTTTGATAGATTAGGTAGACCCTTGATACAGTTTGAGAAACTGATGCCTCATGTTTGCGTTAGCTACCGATTTGACAGGTTTAGCTGCGCTAAACACAAAAAATGTTCTCCCGCAACGTCACATGAATCGCTTTTGTAAATCACACTCTTCCTATTTCTTCCCTTAAATCTGCTTGTTACTTCAAATCGTGAAAAGGTCTTCACGTGAGTAAAATAAACGAAGACAGGCAGGCTAAAGAAAACTCGAAGCAACGTGGAAGAAGAGAACTACAAACGTCGGGCTCTCGCGTGAACTCGGTCACGTGATCAGCGTCCTACGTCATCCGGTGTTCTTTCGCTTTAGCATACGTCGTCAGCATGGCGTACCGCAAATAGACATTATGTTTCGGTTTGGGCTTCCATGTCATAGCATACCGATTAAACCCAACCCAGCACTAACCCTAACCGAAAAGGAGGACGTTAGAGAAAACTGTAGTGTTAGCATTAGCATACTTTCTTGCTTTTTTGCGCTTACTTCTGTTCTAATCGATGATACGCATGCGTATTAAGCAACAGTGTGATTTTCTGATGGATATACCATTGACACGGGACGCGCGCACGTGTTTCTTCATTGTGCTGAATAATGAACAGCGTGCTTGCTACTCAAGTTATTGTTTTTGGTTGTTCTGCCAGCGAGGTTCTGCTGATAGTGTTTTTTTCTTTCTCCCATTCCTTCTTTTCGGTTTACGGGCAGTATTAGTCTTAAAGATAATGAAAATACTAACGCTAGACGCAGCGAGTGCGCGCTCCCGCGTCAGCGGACAGATATTCTGACGGCACTACAACTGTCCTGATGCCTCAACTGCATAAAATTACTTTTAAAAAGGACTTAAGTGTAGCATGGATTTATGGGTGTGTAATTACTGCAAACTGAAATAATAAAGCTTTTATATTTCATATTTACATGTCGCCTTACTGAGAAGGCAAATGAACGTCTCGATGTGGAGGATGAAATATCAAAACACCTGGACTCGACATTGAAGATCTATGTGATTTTTTTTAGGAAATGCAACAAACTCAAATGAATCTTATATGAATGAAGGCTTTTACAGTAAATACAACTGTATTAAACCCAAATTGAGTCATTTCATAGCGATTAGTATGTGTATCCTACATCCATAAATTATTAGGTTGCAACTTTAATGGATTCATTTAAACTGTGAAGGCAAAGATTAAGGTGTTTAGAGTGTAATTTCAAAATATGGCTCTTAAATTTGTGCAATAAAAATGTATTCTACTTATTTGCAATATAGCCCACTCCATTACACACACAAGTGGTTTAAATAAAGATTTAGGAGGACATATTCTTTTTCTTTTTTATTACCACAAAGCCACAAGAATTGCTTATTGAGTAAAAGCACACAAATGTCAGTGTTCTGAAAGAATCAATGATTCCCTTGTGCATTTACACCCTGTTAATTGCATGCACACACACATATACACACACACAGAAAACCGGTCCCATCATATTGGCATCAGGAGCCAAACTGGACCTCAGAGATTTTTTTCAGTTTTTTAAGCCCATCTTAAGCAGCACTGCTGGTTGAGTTTGTTTCCACTGCACAAGCATGATGTTGCCATATAACACAGGAGTGGTCAGCAAAAAAAAAAAGTTTGCAAAGGTCACTAGAGTCAAACATCTGTGCGAGTACCAGTATGCAAGTTTTATAAGTACAGCAATGCATTGCAACATTATGAATAGTGTCACTCACTTTTGCATGCCAGTGGTTTTTAGGTTGTGGCTATCAGTGTATTGGCTACTGCACCATTTATACAGGATTTCACTGTTTGAGGTGTTTCTCTTTGCTTTTATGTTACCTGCAACTTATACTTGATCATTTACTCAATTTGCTGATTATTTCATCCACTTATTGCTTAATTTGCAATAATTCCGCACTATCGAGAAATGTAACTTATGTGCAAAAACATATTTTAACACAGTTGTTTAGATTTGTTCTAAATTCATTTCAACATTCCACAATAATCTTAAGTTAAGTGTAAAGTTATTGTTAGGTAAAAGTTTAATACAGAGGGTAGAACTGGGCAGTGAAATCGCAACTAAACCAAAAAGACAGTTTTCAGTTTTGTTTAATTGTTGTATTTATTTGTTAATGGCTGTGTTAGCCTCAGCTGCCATGCACTGGAAATCACACACAGATCAAAACACTCCAAAAATAAGAAATTCTAATATTTAAGGTGGGACTCTATTTAATAGTCCATCTCGCCTTTGACTCACAGCAGGATTGTGACACTTTTGTTTGCCCTTCAAACCCCTTTGACCAGAGTAAACAATGTGTTCTCTGGATGTCTTCTCTTCCTCTTTTTTGTATCATATCCATGTAATGTTATGTACCAGGTATAACTACAACCTTGAAATGACCAGTTTTATGTCATTTCAACTATAAAAACACTGTGATATAACGTGTAAATTGTGAACTTATTTTAATCTACAGGAAGTGAAATTTGCAACAAATAAAAACATGTACACAAAATTAAATTAACCTTATAACTGCCTTTAAACATTTGGTCATTAAAATATTTTTTCACCATTTCATAATTAGATTAACTAATCTAAACAAGAGCAAGCTAAATTATTCAGTGACATAAGGTCAGCATCTTTATATGGTGGCTTTTGTATTCAGTACAAACAACAAAACCTGCTCATATTTTCTTACTATACAGCTTTGTAACAACTTCTACAACCTCAGCAAGGCTGCCACAGTACCATGCAGGTATGATCAACATGCTTCAGTCTGCTTTCACAATAAACACAGCAGGGTTGCAATGTTTCCTTAATATTTCATTATAAGCTATACTAACAAATTTATTCTGCAGCAGTTTACTTAAATTAAACCAATCGCAGCCCAGACGAATGTTAAGTGTAAACCAGAATGAAACATGCACCCAGCTTGTGAATAATAATAATAATATTATTAATAAAATCTTCGGGGTTTAGTTGTACTGGGAGGGGAAAGATGGCAAGTTCTTGGCATAGCAGGGCTTCCAGTTTAACAGCTATGCCAACATCTTGCCTTCCTTCTAAACCCATTAAAGCCCACTTTCAGAGGTTTCACAGTCCCTTCTTGCACCAGGGTCCAGGTTAGTCTCCATCAGGGTGTCAGGTGGTTGCTTAAATGGAAAGAATTTGTCAAAGATTGGGCGTTTCCGAGCTGAAAGACCCCGATCTGACGTGTTGCGGTGGATTACAAACAGATAGATAGGCTTCATAATGAGATCTCATAAGATCTGTAGCACATAACCCACTTCTTAAAAGTTCATTTTTAAAAATCAAGTAAAAATATATATGACAAGTGAGAAAAACAAAGCGGTTAAGGGAGGGGTAGGCCTAATAGCGTAGAAAAGGAGCCAATTTGTCGTGCTCACGTCGCCGACTTGCATACCTGTACAATGGCTTGTTGCATATCTATGGTTATATTGTGTGTATAGAGGTTTTCTTCATACCTGTTGCTGCATGTAAAGCAAGAATCCCAATGTCCACCTGTCCCAGTGGTTCTCCTAGATCCTCGTGCCATCAGCAGTGAAGGTGGAAGCCTGTCTTCCGCTGCTTATACCGCACAGGTAGAAGTAATGCACCTTGTCACACACAAGGTGTGTGCGGTGTGGTTTCCGGCACCTCTGGGCGCTGCCTTATAAAGGAGGAGAAACATCATTAGAGAACTAAAAAAAAGAAAGAAGAGGGATCCTTCCAGATTTTACAAGACAGAAGTGATTCCTAAAAACCCTTCCCCTAAAAATAGGCGCAGCTTAAGTTGTCTGTGAATAACGAGCTTTTCTTCAGGTCACGGATGTCTCAGTTATTCAGAAATCTTTTTAGCTGATCTTCCCTGAATAGAACTTGGGGGTTTTGGGTGGAAGTAGGGATGATTGGGCTACTCTTTTTTTAATGAATCACACAGTGATTCAGATGTTTAGACTAGAAAACAGGGCTCATAGGAAAGTGTGACCATTTACTTCTGAATGTTGGTGTGTTGTCTCACTCTTCTGACTTTACAGGTTTTTAGCATTATTTAGCTATTTAGTCAATTTATTTAGCAGTTTAATTGCTTTACTTTCCATGTAAAACCCTGTTTTTGTTTTGTTTGTTTGTTTTTTTGCCATTGCACATTGTGCCTTTTGCATTTTGAATCATGAGGCTGCGTTTTGTTTAAAACTTGCATATGATGAAACATTACATTACTGACTCTTAATCTTACCACCCTGTTTACTATGAATTACTCCACATGACTCTTTGGTATGAGCTAAGTTACTCAATTGCTATAAAGGGAGAACAAACAAAACTAGATCAGCAGAATTCACTCGCATTATTGTCTTGTAAAAGTGTAAAATGTAGAAATTAAACACTGATTTCTGTCCACATGGACACTGAACACACTTATCTGAATGCTAACTGCTAATGTTGGCTGTTAAATCATAAGTAATATCATGCTAATATATTAACTCATTGTGTTTTGCTGTATAGCTGCTTGTTTGTTGCTATATTAATGATGACACAACCTTCAATGCAAGTTTGCAAATGAACAGGTGATTGCTAAAGTCTTAGCAGAAGCTTTTCTTGTCACACAGTTTTTTTTTAATCCTAAAACTGATTGCATCATATATTATTCATGATTTCTAAAGGATTCTGATCAACTCCCCCGCTGCAACATTAAAGGAATGGGAAAATTATGCATAGTTTTCATAATGAAAAATATACTGGAATTTTGACTCATGGGGAAATAGTTAAGTAATGTTTACACTGTTTGAGCAAGAGGAACAGGAACAACTCAATGAACTCTTAGAATTAAAACTATCTCAGACAACTGGAAAAAAAAAACGTGTCATAACAGATCCAACCTCAAACACAAAGTTAGACAGGGCGAGACATATTTATTTACATAGCAGATTTCATATGTAAAGCAACTCACCTGATGTACGTACACATTTAAAACTTTGTTTTGTGTTTTTACAGCTTGTAAAGACATCAGTGACATCTAGGCAATATAAGAAGATCATTCCAGGAATTATGCTTTTGTGTATAATCTAAAATGAAAACTTGTGGTAAAACACTTGTGGATAAAATCAACATCAAATTCCAAGTCACTTTTGTCTCACATCTGTGTGAACACAAAAACAACCTAAAGCTTTTGAAGCATCTTATTTCCCATGAACTTGTTTATTTTCTAATGCATTAAGCTTTTGGTCTTTTGTCTTTCTAAAATTCCCAGTTTCACATAACCGATTTAAAAAAGATTATGATGCTCAAGTGAGATCATGAGACATAAACAAGCTGATAAAAGTTTCCATACAATGTACATTTTTATGTGTTTTTTTGTCCTAAAACAAAATTTTCCTAATTTTTTTCTGTATGCCAGATGGGCTACTTCCTGTAGAGCTGAGTTTCCAAAGTTAATCCTTGAGGCTTCTGTCTTGACAGCCACAGGTTTTTCAATATTTCCCTGCTTCAGGACACCTGACTCAAATGAAATTGCTCCATCAGCCTGTGGAGTTCTACACAATGACTAATTTATTTCAGTTAGTTGTGTTGGAGCAGGGAGACATTGCAAAATTGTGTTCCTCGACCAGTTAGTGATCCCATGACCTCAGAATATGACTTTTTCAGATCAGTAATCAACAAGGTAGCATTTCAGACTCCAAAAGTAGTCTGTGTAGCGGCTGTGGCGCATGTAGTAGAGCGGGTTATTTCCTAACCAGCAACCGGCTCTGGCATCCACATGTCGAAGTGTCCTTGAGCAAGACACTGAACCCCCAGTTGCTCCTGGTGCTGCGTCACC